>CM038796.1:193976334-194047158 GCA_021764765.1 Vicia sativa
AAAAGGAAGGTATTAGCACCCCTTTCCATCCTAGTGTTATCTACGGGCTCTTAGTTGCTCTAGATCACTTTTTAAAATTGCTTTCTGTGTGTTTGACAAAATGTTTTGAAAAGGCATTTCGCTTGACTTTGTAATGACTCATGCGAGTGTATACAAAGTGTTCGGAAATGTTTCGTTTTTGAAAAAGAATTTGAACTTTGAATAAAGTGTAAGGTGTGAAAAGCATTTTGATAGAGCGAGCAACTAAAAGACTTATTTACCCACCCAGAATTGGTCGTTTTCATACTTCTATCGCCTTTAGAATACGCTTAGCCGCATTCATTAGTTAGTAGGTAGCTCAATTCGCTGATGTAAGCGGACATTCGAAGGGACATCGATGTCAGAAGGCAACTTGTAGGAAGTATCCTAGCACATTCAAGGGACTATCATCATTTTCGTAGGCGACAATCGAGGGTCAAGATCATGTATTCGGAAGCGACATCGTGGGTCTTATGATCTTTGTATCGAAGGGACTATGATGATTTGTTTTGAAGGCAACGGTGCTAGAATACCCCACGCTCGAGGGACTTGACCATTTTGAATTGTGAAGGCAACGAGAGAGAATTACCCTAAGGGGTGCATGTGTGAAAGAAGTGTGTTGATTTCTGGATATTTTATCTTGCAAATTAGTGGGCTAAGTTCATTATTATCTTGCCACACGCCTAGTTACTAGCAATTGATAGAGTGCGAAATTAAAATGCAATGTAAAGATGCGGAAGGTAAATCCTACGCTATTACAAGGCTTTAATATACATAATTTAAACTTGCGGAAAATAAAAACCTAATTTAAACTATTACATCCCATGAACAAGAGAATAAAATGATAAAGAAAGAATCGTCAATCGGATCAACCTCGAAGGAATGGAAAATGGAAAATACGATATGAATCGAACAAGAGAAAAAATGTTAGAAAATGCAAATTTATATGAGAAAATTATTACATGCTGAAATAATATAAATATGCTAAAATAAATTTTTGATTTTGATGCAATTTAATAATTAAAATGAATTAAAAGTAATTAAATGCAAAATTATGAATAAAATAAATATGCATGCAAAATTGTATTTTAAATTTATTAAATTAAATAAAAGTTTTCTGAAAATAAATGCAAAAGAAAAATAATTTTTGATGGTTTTTTAATGCAGAATAAAATATGAAGTTAATTAAATAAGATGCAAAATATTAAATAATTAGAAAAATGTGAAAATTGGAAAAGTAATGCAAGTTTGAGAAAAAGGAAAAGAGATTGGTCTTGCCAGACTTGAACCCGAGACCTTTGAGAGAATCTCCATCATCCAACGCCTTAACACCGCGCCATGTTGCACTTGGTGTTTGAAATCGGAATTAATTGAATTTGAGTAACGCTCATGGATTTGAACCAACAAGACGGGCCCTTCACTATTTAAGGAAACTAATCAACAAACTAAACCGCTTAACGCCAAGCTAAGTTTTTCCGGATTCAAGATCGGTCACCGGTTTCAGCTCGTCGTCCTCTCCCGAGGAGATTCTTGGAACCTGCAAAATAACGCGAATACAAAGCAAAAGAAGACCTTGTCCACCTAAATCGGACCTCCTGAATCCATTGGTGGTATTAGTTTTGATTGAATCGGCTCATGATGGCGGTTCAAGCTCACAAATCCAAAACCCTAGTAATGGCATTGTACGATTCTGACGTTCAAAACCAAGAACGATTGCCTAGATCAAACCCTAGGCATCTTATGAGCATGATAAAAGCATTAGAAACATTTAAAACAAGCAGGATAGTAAAATGCAAAAATCAGAAAAGTTTGAATGTATATGCATGTATATGCATCGATTCTGGATGATTTAATCAATGGTAATGATGCATTCTTACTCAAACCTACCCTCTGAGCACGATGGAATGGTTGGAAAAGGCTGAGAGTATGCTTTTGAAATCGATTTTTCAAGAATCTTGAAAATTTTTTTGCAAAGATAAGGGTTTGGCTTGAGCTAGGGTTTCGTCCTTATGCTTGTACACACTGCTGAGTATTTATAGAAGAGATTTGAAAAGAAAAAAGAGTGAAAAAAGATATGATTTGGAAGCATTCAATTTTTCAAATAAAATCAATTTTCTTGAAGAAAATTTGATTTCCTCTTCAATGCTTGATTATGCACGAATTTGGCAAGAGTATTAGGCTATCTTGGACATTAAGGAAGATATAAAATCAGCCCTTTTGGAAAAAATACTTAATTTTCATATTTTATATAATTTATTTTTGAATTAAATGTTATAAAATTCAAATATAAATCATAAAAATAGAAAATTACCAAAGCCAAGCATTTATGGGTCAAGAATAATGTCATGAACAAGTTTGGATCAAAAGATTATAGGCCCATTTGGAAAATTTTGCATTTTGACCAAAATGTCCTTTTGTGCAATTGTCCAAAATTGCCCAACTTCTGAATGGTGTATCTTGCTCAAGTTTCCACATTTTTGAGTGTTCTTGGACTTTTTCGAAAGCTCTAAGAGTCCTATAACCAACCTTTTTGGTCTCATCTCAATTGGAGTTTCCATGCTCAATATATCTTCAAAACAAAAAGTTGACTTTTTGTTGACTTTGAAAATGACCTGTAATGTTTTGAGCTATACCTCTCAAATGAAGCATTTTTTGGACATTCTTGTGAGACATGAAGTTGTAGAGAATTGAATTTCCTTCAAAACAAGAGGTGGTGGAAAAATTTCTGAGAAAGTATGAGAAAGTTATGATCAGTCAAAGTTCAGTTGACTTTTCACCTAGAAACCCTAATTTAGAAAGTTTGACTTTTGAGCAAATCTTGAGTTTTCTTGATGAATCATGATCAACCCTTGATTAAATGATGAATGTAACTTCAAAATGAGGATGTTGACCAAAAATTATGAAGTTTGACTATATGTTGACCACAGTTGACTTTTTGTCCAATACAACTGATTTTCAACCATCTAAGCAATTGTCTGAGGAAACTTGACTTGTGAAGCTTGAAACTTGACATGGAGAATCTTTGAAGCATATGAGGAGGCATGAAGACCATTGGAGATATTGGAAGTCCATCTTTCCCTGAGAGATACCAAACCCTAGTTTGGGTTGATTGTCTAGGAGAGAGTTTGTCTGATCAACTCTTGAGGAATCCTTGAGTATAGATGTACGAAATCTCTTGAGTAGATGGAGGGCAAATTTTGGGGTATGACACCATATCTTGCTGAATTCTCAACATTTAGAGATGATCTTAGACTTTTTAGAAATCTTAATATGTCCTATAAGATATCTCTTCGGTTTCATCTTCATTGAAGTTTCCATGTGTCATACCCCAAATTTTGACCTAATATACCACCTTACATTTGCATCATCGCATAACTAACAGTTCAGACAGCATTAATCGGGTATAACACTCACAGGTCAAAATTAGGGTTTCATCAGATTTTCATCTGATTCAAGAGCTAACCAATTAGGGTTTGAGATTTTCTCATCTTATTTGATCTATCTTGATCAAAATATCCACCTCTGATCATCAGATATCCATTTTCTCTCACAGATCAATCAAGGATCGACCAATTAGGGTTTTGATCGGGCATGAGAATTCTCTGACTTTTTGAACAAGAAATAACTTTTTTGGATAGAGATTGGTCATTATATCTTAGATACAACATCTTGACCTAATTTCTGGATTCAAAACATCACAGAGGTTCACAGAATTCATCAGTCGTTTTCAGAAACATCTGATGAAATTTCATCTACACAGAAAAGTCAAACTTTGACTTTTGGTCAAAATTTTCAAAACAAAACTTTTTCCATCATCAAAATACTTCAAATGATCCATCATGATCATAAAAAATCAAAGAATTTGAAAAAGTCAACAAAAAGTCAAAAGTTTTCATACTTAGAAATTTTTCTAAGTGTTGAAATTTCTCATTTTTTCCAAACTTCAAGCCATTTTTTCACCTAGTTCCAATTGGAATTTGAAAAAACTCAAAACATGAAAGTTGTAGATCATGGAAAAATATTTCCAAAATGTCCAAGAACTCTCAAATCCATAGAGTCTAGCGATGTCTTTGAAATTGAAACATAAGGCTCCATGAAACTTGATTTTCAAAGATCAAAACATCAAATTATAGGTCATTTTTGTGTTTCTTCATCTAGAAGCTTTCTAACCTTGCCAAGTGGATGGATGAACTGATAAATATCAGCCTAGAGTGATAATTGAAAGGATTGGATCAAAATGTAAAAATATAGCACATGGTGAAAAAAGGAAGGTTCCTTCCTTTACAAAAGACTTTCTTGCCCCTTAAGCTTTCTTTGAATCACCAAATGCCATGTCCTTCTTGCCTAACATTGCAGTCCTAATTGACCTATAAAAGGATCACATTTCAAGCCTAAACCAACACCAAAGCTTCACAAATACATGCTTTCCTCCCACTTTCTTCAAATTCAAGTATTATAGTTCAATTGCCAAACATTGCAATTTTCAAATTTAGCAAGAACTATGATACTCTTTTGGTGTCTAACATATCATAATATCCATATGGAATCTGTTTGAACATTAAAATCAACATAGAACAAGCTAGATTCGAATCACATTTCATGTCATTTTCTTAACCAAAACGCCATAGCATCAATTTGGACTTTGCTTGATTCCTTTGAGTTCGATCATCCAAACACGATCCATATACATCATGGAGTTGATCTAGATCAAGAACAACAACCTGTAAATCCATTAACCCCATTTTCGAGTTTCACTTTGAATTAACTGTAGGTGGACTTGGCTAGTTTGATTGGAAAGGATTCAAGGCAGTATCATCATGACTTCCATACATGCGATGAAGCTCAAATAATCAAGAAACAGCAACTGGAAACACTCTAGCATCGATTTCGATTCTCACTTTTCCAGGTATGCATATGAACTGTGATATCCATATTCCTTGCACCAATTGAAAAAAGCTCTTGGCCGATCCTTTTCGGCACATCTAACGACCATTAACCCTCAAAAAAATCAAACAATCATGAAACAAACATCATTTAATTTAAGTTTTCCAGATTAGGGTTCATAAGTGTTCTCCGAAACCAAAATGTTCTGGGCTTAAAATAAATACAATTAACAAGTACCATCGTGTTCGTTGTTCAAATCGAGCAAGATTGATGTTTACTTCATTCAATTTCATTGAGAAATGAAGATTTTAGCTTGAATTCGTGAAACTGAAAATCAAAACGAAAACCCAGGCTGCGCGCGTGTTCTTGATGTTCTTCATTTTCAAATATTCAAAAAAATCCAACACCTTGTCTACGTGTCATGGTCCACTAAACATCCCAAAGGCATTTGGCCTAGTGGTTGTCTGCTTGCCTTTAAGTCTTCTTGCCACGCGTCCCACCTCATGGTCATGGGTTCAACACCCATCAAGACCATTCTTTTTTACAACTCTTCCATTTTTTTCATGTTTTTTTTACAAAACTTGCACAATTTTTTTGACCAATCAAAACTTCTCATTTTGAGATGATTTTTTAAACACTTGTCAATAAATACATCTATTTTGTGATAGTGCAAAAATTTTCAGAAAAAACTTTTATCTGATTAAAGTTTAATCGAGCCGAAAACGACGTTCTGAACACTTTTCAAACCTCCTTTTAAGGTGAATTTTTTAAGTTTTCGACTTCTGATTTTTTTCAAAACTTTTCATAAATGAACTTAACATTTCAAAACATTTCAAAATCATTTTCAAAACATTTTAAACGATTTCGTTTCTCTCGAATTTCTCGATCGATCATGGCTCCTTATGGTGTAAGTCCCAACTTTATGTACATATTTAATTTTACTTGTACATACTCAAATCATCATTGATAATATTCAAACGTAAACAAATTTCTTTCGCTTTCATTCGTTTGTTTATACTGAATCCATTGGTTCTAAAGGAAGGTTTCTTCCGAGCGAATTTCTTTTTGACCAATGGGCCTCCATCATGGTGTAAGTCCCATAACATTCTTTTATGTACATAATATTTCTTTGTACATATCAAAACTTTCAAACACATACAAATTTTTATCTGTATATAATACGATACTTTTTATACTCAAGTACGACAAACTCGATCGTTTGTTTTCACTTCACTTGTGTATACACAAACCAAACATTCTTTATGTACATACACAATCTTTTCCTTGTATATATCAAACTTTTTATCCTATATAATGATACCTTTTACGTATAAAACTTCAATCAATTATTTCCGTTTCATCTGTACATTTTATACTGAATACCATTGATATTGAAAGGAGCATTATTCCTCGGAAACTTTCAAATCAATGGGCCTCCCTTACTGTAAGTCCCAACCCTCCTATGTACATCCATCTTTCTTTGTACATAAAACTCTCGTGTACATATTCATTTCCTTGTACACAGACAAACTTGTGAATAATCAAGTTACGCTGTTTTAAACGTTCGTTTACGTACACTTGTTTATATTTCAAACTGTAAATAAAACATCATGCATATTTCTTCATAAACTCGTGAATACATATCACACACACACACACTGTTTATACAAACCGTCTAATAATAACATAACAATTAGACTAATCAATAGGTTCACAGAGTTTAGCCTCCGCTTTTCATACAAGATAACTCATCCCAGTTGAGTTTAGCTTGGGCTTTATAGACATCCATCCATCCTCCGATGGGCTTCATACAAGATATTTTTATCTCCGATGTAGTTTAGCCTTCTTGGGCTTTGTACAAAGAAACTCTCCCCAGAGTTAGCCTCCGCTTAGGCTTCATATAAGACAATACTCCTGTCACGCCCTCCTCTTGGGCTTCGTTCAAAAGAACTCCTCATTGAGTTTAGCCTTCTCTTGGGCATCATACAATGAAAGAGATAGGAAATCTCTTAACAACCTCCGGCTCCAATACAAAGAATCACCAGCTAAGATAGAACCCCGAAGGATGGTTTCGGTGAAATCACTTTCAAATTCCCAGAGTAAAATTTCCTTGAAATTGCTCTTATTCGAAAAGGATGATTTCTTGAAACTTTCAAGACAAAGCCAGCCATACCCTATAGCTTCCTCTTGAGCTTCATACAAGGACCCTCGATGACCTCGATGACCTCGGAATGCCTCCTCTTGGGCTAACAATACAAGGACCCACGGGTTCTTAAAAGCATCCCTTTAATCCAATCAATTTCTCCTTGAGATTTAGACATCTATCATCTCTATGGAAGAAGTATCTCATCCATTACATCACATACATCAAAAACTTTTCAAAACTTTTCAAACTTTTAAACTCTTTTCAAACAAAAACATCTATTAATTGTAAGTGGTAACGCTTGTACACTCAAGCAAAACACCCAATACTAAAAGGTTCAATCATCTTTTCAAACATCTTTCTTAAACATGTAAGTGGTAACGCTTGTACACTCAAGCAAAACACCTAATACTTACGATGAAAGATTTCAATCAAACAACTTTTTTCAAAATGTGTGATGAAATAGATTAGATACATTTTTCATTAAGATGACATTTGTCTGCTCTTACTAACATCCCGTTGCTTTCCACTAGCATAAGTGGGAACTACGATTGCTCGACTTTCTCAACATCCTTTTGAGAAGACGTAGCACAAGGTCTCATCCTTGCCGAGCAAATTTCTATCCCCCGGACCAAACAAACCATAGAACCTTGTAGATCCGAGCTAGCAAATGCTCCGATTCCCACTAGGATATGTATGCGTAAGATCCATGATCTTTATGAAAGCACAATAATAATAAACACTAGAATCTCACATAATCTACTGTTTCTTAAAATCCCAAAGGAGAAACTTTCCCAATCATAGAAATAGCAATTAAAACACACAAACATATCAAACATATTCATATATAAAGCTGTAGATAACTACATATATTTAGGGTGCTTCATCCATTCCTTTATATAACAATCCTCTTACTGAATCTCCCAATGCGTTATGTCTAGTTTTAGTAGTTACGCATACCATATCAATTGAGGGTATTTCATTTTCCCTTTTCATAATCATTAAATCATCTTTCTTGTGTTGAAAATAATAAAGCTTGATGCTCACATCTTTATAAACAAATCAAAAGATTTAAATCGTCAAGTACTGAGAATCAACTCACGTCAGCATCCTCGTGGTCACACCTTTAACGCGAACACCATGTTCATGTACATTTCTTAGAGAAATGATGACTTTTTGTTGACTTTTGAAATTACATATAATGTCTTGGTCCATATCTCTCAAATGAAGCATTTTTTGGGAAAATCTCGTAAGAGACAAAGTTGTAGAGAATTGAATTCCATTTAAAATGAGCTTTGGTTGAGAAATTTCCGACGAAGTATGTGAAAGTTATGCTTGGTCAAAATTCTATTGACTTTCCCTTAAGAAACCCTAATTTAGCAACTTTTGACTTTTTTATCAATTCTTTAGTTTTCTTGATGAATCATGATCAACCCTTGATTAACTAATGAATGTGACTTCAAAATCTTGATGTTGACAAAAAATGATGGAGTTTGATTGTATGTAGACCACAATTGAGTTTTTGTCCAATACAATATATTTTCATCCATCTGAGCAATTGATTGAGCAAATTTGTGATGTGAGGCTTGAAACTTGACATGGAGATACTGAGACATATGAGGAGGCATTAAATTCACTTGAGCCATTAGAAACCAATTTTTCTTTGAGAGAAACAAAACCCTAATTGGGGCTCTATTGCATAGGAGAGGATTTGTCATGATCAATATTTGGGTAGTTCTTGGCGTGGAGATGTATCTTGATCAAAAATAGAGGGAAAATTTTGGGGTACAACAGCTTGTCCATGTTCAATCTTCTTGTACCTGAGGGATTATATTGGTGTGCACGCCATTCGTGACCTGAAGGTGGAAGATGATTGAACACTCGAGTGCCCTAAAATTTGCACTCGCTGGTGCATAGAGTGAAGTTGTGGGCTGATAATATACTTGAATGGGATAAAAGATGCCACTTGGAGAAGAAACTGATGTGCAATTGGAGATGGGCTTAAGGACGACATATGGAGGAATTGATGTTGTGATTTGTATCGGAATGAGTCGTACGCTAGACTTCATTCGAAAGATACTCTTCACGATAACTTTCTCTGAGGGGAAATGTGTTCCAAGATCATTCTTGAAGGAGTGTATTTATCATATATTGATTTTAATCCGTGATATGCAAAGAACTCACGGATGGAGAAATTTGACCTGATAAGCTATGGTTAGATTTATGTAAATCATGATGCATGTAATGCGTAATGATCCCATCGAAATAAACGAGAATGATATATGCATTGTATATGTTATGAATTTCTTGTAAATGATGTATGAATGCAAATGTTGTTGTATCTCAAAACATATCCATCTTGAGGAGAATGATTCGTCATTCCCCTGTTGAGATTCTCACTTTAGTTTGAGAATGTTCGCTAGGATCCTCGACTTCTTCTTGGGGATGGAAAAAGGATTGTTAAAGACCTTGACTGGGGATAAAAGAGATGCAAATTCCTCCGATGCACTATCTGACCAAGTTTCGGGTATGGGTACCGACTTTACTGGGGAATGATAAGCCTTGGATAACACTCAGCTGGGGATGACAAATCTTGAATAAAATTTGGTTGAGGGATTAAATCTTGTGAATTTTATTGAGGAAATAAACCTCTGCTGGGGAATAACGTGATTTTGGATAAAAAGTAACCTGTTATTGCTTGGAGACTGACATAATAAGTTGGAAGTTGATCTGTTACTGCTCGGGGACCAATTTAGCAAAAAGAAATGTAGATGATCATTGTGCGGGGACTGACGTGATAAGTTGAAAGTTGATATGTTACTGCTCGAGGACCAATGTAACAAAAAGAAATGTAGACGATTATTGCACGAGGACTGACGTGATAAGTTGAAAGTTGATCTGTTACTGCTCGGGGACTAATTTAACAAAAAGAAATGTAGACGATCACTATGCGGGGACTGACATGATAAGTTGAAAGTTTATCTATTACTTCTCGCGGACCAATGTAACGGTGATCATTGTTCGGGGACTAACGTGATAAGTTAAAAGCTGACTTGCTACCACTCAGGGACTAATGTAGCAAGAAGAAATGTAGGTATTGTAAGCGAACAATCCTGATAAGGGTATGATGGTATAATAATCTTGTTGGAGAGATCTGCCTCTATTGAGGGTGCGATAACTCTATGGAGAGTTTTGTGGGAGTATTTTTGTGACACCGACTCTGTGAGGATGCGTTGGTAACTTGGGTCGTTATCCCAACTCCTAGAGTCTGTAGTAAATGATATTTTTTGTTTATTTCGCGTATATTTATAAGTAACAATTATTGTCAAATGCATATGATCATTCGAAGAAATCATTGGAAGAGAAATTATATTGATTGAGAGAAAGAAATTGGCCTATGAACAGGCAGTTGTGTACAAAGAGACAGACAACCTAGTACGAGGAAATTTTCGAAAAATAATGAAAAACTATAAAGTGGTAAAAGAGCTATGCGAAAACAATCCCATCGAGTTTCAACTCTGCTATTGCTCATATATTTTTGAGCATCTCATCTCCTTGCTTCCAAAAGAAAGTGACTGGACTTATTTATACCGTTCGAGCTTGAAGTTGATAGCAATGTAGCTTGTAAATAGATGATCCATGGGACATATTCATACGCTTAAATCCTAATTTTTTTGGACCGTCGGTTTTCGTCCACCGAATAACCTTTTTTACCCAAGTCTCCTTTGTAGGTTTTCGGCTTGACGGGTGTACAATTTTTCATATATCCCTAATTTTTGCCGAACCCTTTTGGTTTCGGATGTTTTATTTTTCCTAGGCCACCAACCTAGCAAGTCTCTTTATGCGTAGAATTTTTAACTATGTCCACGCTCATGTGGTGCGGAGGTCCTCTCCATCTATAATGGTCAATATCATGGCTCCATAGGAAAATGGTCTTTTGATTACAAATGGTTCTCGTATGTGGAAGTCCATTTACCCTAGGATCACCTTGCATGGATGATGTGTTTGACTTCAAATCACCAACTTTATATACTCGATGCTTGACTTTCTTGTTAAAAGCTTTGATCATGTGCTTCGGATATATTTGTCCATGATAGATGGTCGCGAGTCTCTTCTCATCAATCAAATTTATCTGGTCAAGCCGATTTTGAACCCACTCATCTTCGCTAGTTCTGCATACTTTATAACTCATAATGAAGGAACCTGAACCTCGATAGGTAAGACAACTTCCATACCATATACGAGAGAGAACGAGGTTGCCCCAGTTGATGTTCGTACTGAGGTGCGATAACCATGAAGAGAAAATGGTAACATCCCATGCTAATATTTATACGTCACTGTCATCTTTTGTATAATCTTCTTAATATTCTTGTTGGCGGCTTCCACTGTGCCATTCATCTTTGGCCGATATGGAGAAGAGTTATGGTGCTTTATCTTGAATTATATGAAGAGTTCAGTGATCATCTTATTATTAAGTTTGGTACCATTTTCTGTGATAATCCTTTTGAGGATGCCGTACCGACAGATAAGATTATATTAGATGAATTGAGCCACAACGTTCTTGGTAATAGACGCAAATGACGCTGCCTCTACCCACTTTTTAAAGTAATCAATGGCCACCAGGATGAAGCGATGCCCATTGGAAGTGGTAGGCTTAATCTCTCCGATTATATAAATGCCCCATATTGGGAAAGGCTAAGGAGCAGTCAGGACATTCAACAAAACTGGAGGTACGTGTACTTTGTCAGTGTAGATCTGACACTTGTGAAAAGTTTGGGAATAATGATAGCAATCAACTTCCATGATAGACCAATAGTAACTCGCCTCAATCTTTTTAGCCATTGTATATAATGGAATGGGTACCAGCACCTTCTTGCAATTGTTCCATAATTATTTCATTCTTATCTACACATCAGTAGAGAAAAATCATGGTTGTGCTGTATATAATGTCGTTACTTAGAAGAACTTATGGAGAACCTCCTTAGAATTTTCTTTATCGATGATGCCCTCTCGGATATTCTAGAGTCTCGAGATATCTCTTCACTTCATAAAACCAAGGTTTTACTCCTTCTTTATCAAGCTCTCAAAATTATGTCGGTTCATCTAGCCTTTCAATGATAATTTGAGGAGCTTCGTTGTCCCATCTGCCTTTGAACATAGACGACATGGCACCAAGGTCCGCCAATTGATTCTCTTCTCATGAATATGTTCAAAAGTAATTTCTTTGAAGTAGGGATCAAACTTAGTACATTTTCTCGATATGGAATGAGATTTGGATGTTTAGCTTCCTATTCTCCTTTAATCGACTAATCACCAAAGCGTAGTCTCCATATACTTGCAAGAACTTGATCCTTAAATCAAGTAGCTTTGAGACCCATAATGTAAGCCTCATATTCAACCATAATGTTGGTGCAATCAAACATAATATGGCAGGTGTATGGCCAAAGAGGTAATTATTGCACCAATACCATTTCAAGTGCATTAGAAGCTCCATCAAAAACCATAGTCCATTGGAACTCGACACGGTCCTTCATCCGTCCGTTCTTCATAATCGGTAACCATGATATTCTTGTTTGGGAGCTCAAATACATAGATGGTAGTCGTCACAACTTGATGAGCCAAATGATCTTCTACCATGCTCCCTTTGATTGCCTTCTGAGTAGTGTATTGAATATCGTACTCGGTCAAGATCATTTGCCATGTTGCTATTTTTCTAGAGAGAACAGGTTTCTCAAATATGTATTTTATCGGATCCATCTTAGAGATCAATAAAGTAGTATGAGTCAACATATATTATCTTAGTCGGCGAACAGCCTAAGCCAAAGCGCAACAAGTTATCTCGAGCAGTGAATATCTTGTTTCATAGTCAATAAACTTTGGCTAAGGTAGTATATTGCATGCTCTTTTCGATAAGGGCGCCATGTTTACCCAACATACACCCCATTGAGTTCTCTATCAATCGTTAGGTACATGATTAGAGGTTTTCCTTCAACTAGTGGCACCAGAATAAGAGGTTCTTGAAGGTATTCTTTGATTTTGTCGAAGGTTATCCGACAATTATCATTCCACTTTAATAATTTGAAGATTGTCTCACAAGTAGAAGTTAAGTGTTGTCATACCCAATTTTTGACCTAATATACCACCTTACATTTGCATCATTGCATAACTAATAATTTCGTATATCATTAATCGTGTAGATTTCACATGTCAAAATTAGGGTTTCATCAGATTTTCATCTGATTCAAGAGGCAATCAATTAGGGTTTGAGTTTTTCTCACCTCATTTGATCTATCTTGATCAAATCATCAACCTCTGATTATCAGATATCCATTTCTCTCACAGATCAATCAAGGATCGACCAATTAGGGTTTTGATCGGGCATGAGTTTTCTCTGACTTTTTGAGCAAGAAATGACTTTTTTGGATAGAGATTGGTCATTATATCTTAGATACAACATCTTGACCTAATTTCTGGATTCAAAACATCACAGAAGTTCACTTCATCAATTTAAACATCGATGAAAATTCATCTGCACAGAAAAGTCAAACTTTGACTTTTGGTCAAATTTTTCAAAACAAAACTTTTTCAAACATCAAAATACTTCAAATGATCCATCATGATCATCAAAATCAAAGAATTTGAAAAGTCAACAAAAGTCAAAGTTTTCATACTTAGAAATTTTTCTAAGTGTTGAAATTTCTTACTTTTTTCAAACTTCATGCCATTTTTTCACCTAGTTCCAATTTGAATTGAAAAACTCAAAACATGAAAGTTGTAGCTTGTGAAACATCTTTCCAAATGTCCAAGAACTCTCAAATCCATGGAGTCTAGCCATACTTTTGAAATTGAAACATAAGGCTCCATGAAACTTGATTTTCAAAATCTAAAACTTCAATTATAGGTCATTTTGTGCTTTTTCATCTAGAAGCAATCTAACCTTGCCAAATGGATGATTGAACTGATAAATATCAGTTAGAAGAGAGGATTGGATCAAATTGTAAAAATAAGCACATGGTGAAAAAGGAAGTTTCCTTTTTGGCAAAAGTCTCTCTTACCCTTAAGCAATCCTTGATTCACCAATTGGCTTGTACTTGTTGCCTAACATTTCGTAATTATCTTGCCTATAAATAGCTCACAAATTCAAGCTCAATCCACACCAAAGCATCACAAATCCATGCTTTCACTTTACTTTTGAAAATCAAAGCATTATAGTTCAAATTGCCAAAACTTGCAATCTTGAAAATTAATGAAAACCTTTGAGTAATTTGGTGTCTAACATATCATAATATCCATATGGAATCTGTTTGAACATTAAATCAACATAGAGCAAGCTAGAATTAGAATCACATCTCATGTCATTTTTCTTGCCAAAACTGCCTTAAGACACGAATTCATGGCTAGGCTTGATTAAACTGAGTATTGATCATCCAAACACCTTCCATGAACATCATATGAGTGATCCAGATCATAAACAACAATCTGTAACTCCATTAACCTCGATTTCGAGTTTCATTTTGAACTGACTGCAGGTTGACTTGGTTGGAAGGATTGAGGCAAGTTCAAAGCAAGCATACCATCCACATAGCTTCCATACATGCCGATGATGGTGTAGCAATCCTCAAACAAGTTCTGGAAACGCGTTTTGAGCTTATTCGATTCTCACTTTCACAGGTAAGAACACGAAATCCATTCTCATAATTCTTTGATTCTTTTGAAAAGCTCTTGGCCAATCTCTTTCGCATCTAAACGATCAATAACCCTCAAAAAAATCCAAGAATCATTAAACATACATCATTTAATTTGAATTTTTCAGTTTAGGGTTCTTAGTGTTCTTCAAACCTAAATCGTTCGGGCTTAAAATAAATGCAATTAACACTATCATGTTCGTGATTCAAAATCGATCAAGTTTCGTTTTACATCGTTCAATTTCGTTGAGAAACGAAGATTTTAGATTAAATTTGGCAATCTGAAGATCAAAATGAAGAACCCGAGAAGCTGTTCTTCATCTTTTCAAATTTAAATTTTTAAATGTTCCAATGCTTCATTTACACGTGTTCCAGTCCACTAAACACCCCAGCGCGTTTGGCTCAGTGGTAGCTTGCTTGCTCTTAGTTCTCTCTGACACGTGTCCCACCCTTTGGTCATGGGTTCAACTCCCATCAGGACCATTTCTTTTTATAACTTTTCCAATTTTTTCATGTTTTTCATAAAACTTCCACAATTTTTTTGACCAATCAAAACTTCTCATTTTGAGATGATTTTTTAAACACTTGTCAACAAATATATCTATTTTATGATAGTGCAAAATTTTCAGAAAAACTTTCATCCGATTAAATTTTAATCGAGCCGAAACGACGCTCAACACTTTTTCAAACCTCCTTAAAGGTGAATTTTTCAAGTTTTCGACTTCGATTCTTTTCAAAACTTTTCATAAATGAACCTTACATTTCAAAACATTTTCAAATCATTTTTCAAAACTTTTTCATCAAAACTTACATCTTTTACCACGATCGATCCGATTTAAACGATAAAATCAAATTCGCTCTTTCTCGAATTTCTCAATCGATCATGGGCCACCCTTATGGTGTAAGTCCCAACTTTATGTACATACTTAGTTTTACTTGTACATACTAAAATCATCATTGTCAATATTCAAACATAAACAAATTTCTTTCGCTTGTTTTCATTCGCTTGTTTATACATCGATGCCATTGGTATTGAAAGGAGAAGAATTCTGTGAAACTTCTTTAAACCAATGGGCCTCCTCACGTGTAAGTCCCATAACATTCTTTTATGTACATAATATTTTTTGTACATATCAAAACTCTTCAAATACATACAAATTTTATCTACATAACATGTATATTTTTATACTCACATAAACTTCGATCGCTTGTTTTCACTTCACTTGTGTATATTCAAACCAACATTCTTTATGTACATACATCTTTTCCTTGTACATATCAATTTCTTTTCATACAAATCTTTTATCTGTACATAATATGATACCTTTTACGTATAAACTTTGATCACCATTTCGTTTCATCTATACATATACCATTGGTATTGAAAGGAGCATTATTCCTGTGAAACTTTCAAATCAATGGGCCACCATCATGGTGTAAGTCCCAACCCTCCTATGTACATCCACATTTTTCTCGTACATAAAACTCGCTCGTGTACATATTCATTTCTTTGTACACATTCAAACTTGTAAATAATCAAGTTACGCTTTAAACGCTCGCTTCACGTACACTTGTTTATATTTCCTTCATAAACTCCCGTAAATAAACATCATTGCATTGTTTATATTTCCTTCATAAACTCCCGTGAATACATATCACACACACACACACACACACACACACACCTGTTTATACAAACTGCCTAATTATAACATAACAATTAGACTAATCAATAGGTTCCCACAGTTGTAGCCTCCGCTTGGCTTATACAAGACAATTCATCAAAGATGAGTTAGCCTTTGGCTTCATACAAGACAATCCATCCTCAGATGGATCAGCCTCTTAGGCTTCATATAAGAAAACTCTCCCATAGAGTTTAGCCTCCTTAGGCTTCATATAAGACAACACTCCCTATGAGTCACCTCCCTGCTTCGCTCAAAAGAACTCCTCATTGAGTTTAGCCTTCTCTTGGCATCATACAATGAAAGAGATAGGAAATTTAACTCCTATTGGGCTTCCAATACAAAGAATCACCCGCTTAAGATAGAACCCAAAGGATCTGAAATCACTTTCAAATGAGAGTAAAATTTCCTTGAAATTGCTCTTATTTCCAAAAGGATGGTTTCTGAAACTTTTAACACAAAGCCATACCCTATATTCCTCGAGCTTCATACAAGGACCTCGATGACCTCGATGACCTCAAATGCCTCCTCGGCTAACAATAAGGACCCACGGCTTCTTAAAAGCATCCCTTTAATCCAATCAATTTCTCCTCGAGATTTAGACATCTATCATCTCTATGGAAGAAGTATCTCATCTATCACATCACATACCAAAAACTTTTCAAACTTTTCAAACTTTTCAAACAAAACATCTCTTAATTGTAAGTGGTAACGCTTGTACACTCAAGCAAAACACCCAATGCTTACAGTTAAAAGATTCAATCATCTTTTTTAAACATCTTTCTTAAACATGTAAGTGGTAACGCTTGTACACTCAAGCAAAACACCTATAACTTACTTATTAAAGATTTTAATCATTCAAACTTTTCAAAAATGTATGTGATGAAATAGATTAGATACATTTTTCATTAAGATGACATTTGTTTGTCTTCTTACTAACATCCCATTGCTTTCCACTAGCATAAGTGGGAACTACGATTGCTCTGACTTTCTCAACATCCTTTGAGAATAGGCACAAGCATCCTCCGAGCAAATCAAACAAACCATAGATCCTCAGAGATCCGAGCTACAAATGCTCGATTCCCACTAGGATATGTATGTAAGATCCATAGATCTTTGCGAGCACAATAATAACAAACACTAGAATCCCACATAAATCTTAAAATCCAAAGGAGAAACTTTCCCAATCATAGAAATAGCAATTAAAACACACAAACATATCAAACATATTCATATATAAAAGCTATAGATAACTATATATATTTAGGGTGCTCCATCTATTCCCTTTATATAACAATCCCCTTACTCGAATCTCCCAATGCTATGCCTAGTTTGCGCTAGTCACACGCATACCAATATCGAGGGTATTTCACTTTCCCCTTTTCATAATCATTAAATCATCTTTCTTGTGTTGAAAATAATAAAGCTTGATGCTCATGGCATCTTTATAAACAAATCAAAAGATTTAAATCGCTTCGAGCCGTAGAATCCAATTCGTCAGATTCTCTAGCCACCTTTAACGCTAACAGAAAATGGCGACTCTGGGATTACGCTGAAATTTTTCAAGAAAAGAAAACGCCATTTCGCCCGAGAGCACCAAGTTTTTTTGTTTTCAAAAAGAAAAGAAAGGGGATAAGCTTTTATGTTTTGCATATATCTGTTTTTCTTTATTGTGTGTTTCGCGATTTCATCTGATGGAAAGAAATCCTAACCCGGATTTAAGAAACATTTTTAAGATCTAGGTGGAGGTATTAATACGTGAGAAGTTCAATGCTTACGAAGTTAATATCTCCCGCCATGGAGGTTGTCTTGGGGTATTGTGTTTAGCAAGTAATTGCGAAGACGTTGACTTGGGAACTTAAGAAGTCGAGTGGGTAGAACACATAAACCATCCCGCCATTAGGATGTAGTGAGATTATTCGGTGTAAGCCCGAGTAATCGTCATGCGATACTACGATCAGCGAGTTTCTCTTGAAAAATATTATTGGACCATCGAGTATTCAACAAATCCGATAATATTTCAAAGAGGAGTGTTGAGCCAGATATCGTAGAACCCGCTTCACGTATGAATAAGCCCTTAGAACTTAACCACGTTGATTCTTATCGCTGGCTTCATGCTCGTGACTTCAACGCTGCTCGTGTGTATAACTACTAACCATGTTTGCCGATTCATGCATTCATCCATTCATTCAAAACAAAAACTTCATTTTCTTCCCATTTCCAAAGAATTTAGAGATTTTTCTTTGTAAAATATTTTAGGTTAGAGTGATGGACGCCGAGGAAGATTCACCAAGAGATACGCTTTAGAATTTCGACGAGGAAAGTTGAAAGAGTTAGCATCCTTGGTAGAAGATCCTCGGATTTCGTAAAACGCTATGGAACTCTTTTTAACTCTTCCGAACGCTAACGCTGATGAAGGACTTCTCAAAACTTTCGCTCGCTTTACGATCCATCATCGTTTCACTTTCCCGATTATCGCTGATGCCTACTTTGGAAGAGTATGCGATATCCTAGGTATCTCAAGATCGACAAAGTGCCTTTCAATGGTTTGGAAGCCATTCCTAAGACACCACCATTGCAAGAATGACTCACTTAAAGAAACTGAGATAGAAAACCTAACTACCGAGGAAAACTCTTAGGACTCGACTTCAAAGTTCCTAATGGAGAAGGCTCTCAAGTTCTCCTGTCGTAGTATGGTAGCCTTTGAAGCTATTTTAGCTTTACTCCTCTACGGATTGGTGTTGTTTCCCAACGTCCCAAATTTCGCTGATATCAACGCCATAAGGATCTTTCCGATTGGAAACCTGCTCCCACTTTGCTTGGTGACACGACGCCTCTATTCATCATAGGAATCCAAGGAGACGGAACTATCGTGTTGTGTACCACTGCTTTTCAAATAGATTACCGCACTTGCCTAAATCTCCTATCTTCCGCAAAACAAAGACGAGTGGCATTGGTCAAGAAGGATCATGTCTCTTACAAACGCATTTATATCCATTGGTATACCTTGGTAGACAATGAGATGGAAATCATTGAGAGTCGTGGAGAATTTGCCAACGCATCTCTCATTGGTACGAAAGGGGAATCAACTACAACCCATTTTTAGCGAGACGTCACTGGATACGCAAATTCGTAAACCTTTGGTTTTACAAGAGAAAGCTACTTATCATGAAGGAGAGGATTCCTGTGATTGAAGGCCAAATGATCAAAGCTTGGCATCACATCCGAAGGAAAGAAAAGGAAAGCAAAGAATTGTGTAGCCATGGAAACCTACACTCTTGGTAAAGAAAAGAGCGAAGGAATTTCGAATGCCTTACGCTTATGAGGATCCCATGTTCTCAATCGCTTCCAAATCAACAGATTTTCCCGTCAAAGTTGTGGGAGAATACCAAGAAGCCTTGACCAAGATAAGGTTTGAGAAAGAAGCTTTGGAAAACAAATTCCTTAAGGCTAACCTTGAGAACGAGAAACTCAAGAAGCAAGTCAAAGATCATGAAAAGACGCTTTACTTCCAGGATGAATGGCTTATGGAGAAAGATGAGAAGATTCGCCAGAAGGATAACGCAATCCGTAGATACGCCAAAGAAAGAAAAGAAAGCTTGAGGAAATGACAACCAACGACCCGCTCCCAACGAGTGGAAGAGAGTCATCGCAAGCTAAAAGCCGAGAAAGTCAACTAAAAGCTCACTATGGAAGGAAACTCAAGTCAAGTCGCATCAAGCCTTTGATCGCCATCCGACTAAGACGCTTAATTAGTTCAATTTAGTTTGTAATTTTATCATTTATTTTATCATTCGTGTGAGCAATGCTCCAACAAAAACAATTGTTGTAATCTTCTTCCATTTAATCAATAAATGTGTGTTTTCCATCCAAATATTTGCCGTAAATATCTCTTTAGCATTAAAATTTTGGAAATTTCTTTTCTTTACAATCATAATCATGCATCATACTTTGCATTTAAGTCTATCATCTAGAGTCTAATCTTTCACGCTTTGAACCCATTCACAGATAGGAAAAGATTGTCGTCGTCGATCTTAGAGTTTCTCGATCGTCTGCACCAACCCGAACATACGATACTAGATCAAAAAGAAGAAAAGTAATGGAAACTTTGAGCAAGAGAACGTTGAACTCGTAGTACGGAACTACACTACAAGAAGAAGTGGAAAGACTCACATCTTTGGTCAACTCACTTGCACAACAAGAAAGTCAACAAGCAAAGATCGAAAATAAACAAGCAAAGAACTTCAGAGGACACTACTACTCCAGTCTCAACTGCCGCAGCTAGTAGCTCGCTCTTCAGTATGCCAGAAGGCTATCCATGGGGCATGCCTTTTAACTTTGGCATCGGAGTTCGCCAACCGACTTCTCAAACAATCTCGCTTGAAATACCTACTTTGCAACAACACTCTACTCCGCAACGTGGAATAACTCTTCCACAAGTAACAATGTCGGTTTCTCAACCGATCATGTTGAACTCACCTGTGAGTGCACACTACCACAGACGAAGAAGTTCACCACACTCCAGGCAATAACACGAATGCTCGTGGTTCAATGGAGAATCTCCAGGAACAACTCCTCAAAATGCAGCTTGAGATAAAAACGATTCGAGGGAAAGAATTGTTTGGAAAATGCCTGTGATCCGTGCTTAGTTCCTCAGTAAAATATACTGCAAAATTCAAAGTCCCTGACTTTGAAAAATACAAAGGAAACTCCTGTCCGCAAAGTCATCTCACGATGTATGCCAGGAAAATGTCTACGTACAATGAGGATCATCAGTTGTTGATCCATTACTTCCGTGATAGCCTCACCGTGCCGCATCAAGTGGTATATGGGTTTAGACAAGACGAATATCCAAACATTCAACGACTCTAGGCAAAGCCTTTATCCAAAGAATACAAATTTAACTTGATATGGCTCGATAGGATCAACTCCGCCTATGTCTCAAAAGGAAAGAGAGACATTCAAGGAATATGCGAACGATGGAGGGAAATTGCCCAAGTCAACCCACCCTTGGAAGAGAAGGAGATGACTAAGGTATTCTTGAATACTCTAGGCTCATTCTACTATGAGCGAATGATCGCTAGCCCCCGAGACTTCAACGAAATGGTAAGCATGGGAATGCGATTAGAAGAAGGGTTCAGACGCCTAACCAAGGAAGTAGGATCTTCTAGTGGTACAAAGAAGGTTGGAACCAGCTTCCCAAGGAAAAAGAACATGACGTAGGAATGGTATCCCGAGGGAAACCATGCAAAATGTCATTCAACAACGATGTAGTTTCCATAGCACCCGTCAACACAACTCCAAACATGTGAATTGCTCCGCAATTTCAACAAAATCAACAAACTCAACAACCTCGCCAATGCTCAGAGTTTAACAACCAAACCGACGCCCGGTCACTCCGACCTAATTCCAATGACGCATACGTAACTTTACCCTACCGATAGAAAGGAATCTAATACGCATAAGGTTACCACCTCCGGCCGAAAAATTACCATGGTGGTACAAAATGACGATCTTGCCCTTTTCACCAAGGCACCAGCCATGACCTTGAGCATTGCATAGCTGAAGGCAGAGGTACGTAGATTAGTGAAGACTAATCTTCTTTCCTTCGTAAACACAAGTCCGAATGTGCAAGCCAATCCACTTCCCAACCATAGTGGACACTCTGAATCTAATGCTAAGAAATATAGATGTATCTCACATGCACGTAAACCCGATCAAAGGAAACTTGGTGCATCTCATGAAGCATACAAGACCATGAGCACCTTCACTAAGCATGATTATGCACTTCGTGATCCGCTCCAAGAATATTCAAGGATGTTCCACCATAAGAGCAGATATCCAGTATTTGTTAGACATCGGTGATTTACAAGTTTACAGAAACAGAGATGATCATGACGTCAATACAGTAGGGCATTTTTCGCATGAGCTTTTAGTCTCAGATATCAACTCGGAAAACCCTGAAGTAAACATCATCATCCCTTATTTCAACATACCCAAGCATGTGGAGGTTGAATGCAACAATTCCAGCATTCCAACATCTCCTTTAGTAATTTGCCTACCTGGTCCTGTTCCATATAGTTCTACCAGAGCAATTCCTTACCAGTACAATGCAACCCTAATAGAAGATGGGAAGGAGAAACCCATGCCTACACTTCCAGCTAGTGTCAATATAACAGAAATTGGACGAGTAACGCGAAGTGGACGAGTACACGCTCCATTGCCACTAAGATCGCCTACAGCTCCTGTTGTTAAACAAAATCCGCTAATATATCTTCCGAGAACTCGCAACGATTCCCATTGTTAACCAAGTACAAACATTGGTTCTACCGATGGAACCAACATCAACTCGACTTTGAAGAGATACTAAACCGATCAAGAAAAGCGAATACCGAGTCGGATCAATTGATGCGCATCTTCAAAAATTTCAATACTGCCCTTACTCCTCAACTCAAGCTCACCGAGAAGCTTTGATGAGTACTAGACCAGCTTATGTGGATCACGATGTGACTACGCACCAATTTGGAGGATCTGCTCCAACATAACAAACCGCAATAACCCGAGTTTTAGTAACGAGGAACTTACGTAAGAAGGAAAGATCACAACTTGGCCTTGCACATCTCAATGATTTGCCGATGATTCCCTATCCAATGTATTGGTGGATACAGTTCATCTTTAAACATAATGCCAAAACGACGCCGCTTAGCTTACAAAGGAACGCCAATGAAGTTCAACAACATAATAGTAAGAGCTCGACGGCTCAAGGAAGTCGCTTATTGGGAAGTTGATCTCCGATGACGATCGCCCGCACACTTTCCAAATTACCTTCCAAGTCATGGACGCACACCGCATACGCTTGCTTACTAGGAAGACCTTGATCCACGATGCAGAGCAGAATTTCTCTCCATCGAAATTAAAATTCACAAGAATGGAAAGTTGGTGACCATCACGGTGAACAAGCTTTGCTTGTAAGTCATCTATCCAGCTATTTTCATCACAGCCTAATGACATTGAAGGGACGATCTCCCGTAAAATCCGTTAGAAGATGAATCTACTAAAATAGATCATCTATCTCTTCGTATAAAGAAGCGCACAAATGGTGAAAGATGGCAATACTCAAGGATGGGGACAAGTTATCAAACCTCACAAGAATGAGACGAAGTCGGACTTGGGTTCACACCAGATTCTCCAAAGAAAAGGTAAAGATGAAGCACTTTCCGATCAAGGAAGTATTTCATAGTGGAGGTTTCTTAAACCCCGTCTCAAGAGGTTAATGTTGTAACCATTGAAGAGGATGAAGATGATCCATCTGAATCTGAAGAGTGGAGCACTTATTTGAATAGCCCTGAATATGTGTCTCAAGAGGAATCATATGCACCGACTGATCAATTCAAAGACATGTCCCTGCATCAACATGAAAATCCGCCAGTCCCTACTGAAGTTTGGGATACTTTGGGAGAACCAAGTGGTAAATTTGACTACATGGTGAAATACTCTGCGCCAGAAAGCTCAAAAATCCGGATCGAAGATATCCAACCCACAGGATGGGGTGATGACTTTGAATACCCTAGTCAATCAGAAGAGGAATACTCGTCTTCTCAACCTAATCAACAAATCGAGATCCCAAATGAAGATCTTTGCTTCAACACGTCTGTGGATTTCACCAAGCCAGATCCTGGTTATCACTACATCAACATGATCACTGAAGATCAAGAGTATGACTCAGGATACGATGCGGAAAGTGTCGCCGACAACGAGTCTCTTCACTCGAAGACCGAAGGAACATCCCCAGATTCAACACAAAGATCAACAGAAGTACAAATGCTATATCTCATACTTCCCGATCCGTTAATCAAGAAGATCGCTTTAGCAAGACCAAAGGCAAAGGCCATCGCCCGTAGTCTTCAAAGCCCGCTCACCAAAGAATCAAAGTCTACTCGAGGGTTAAACCAAGCGGAAAATTACCCGAGTACCTCGACTTCCAAGGAGTTCGCCACTATTGGAAACTGAAGTTAGGACTAATGTTCATAGCTCTAAGTAGTTTATCTTTGCTTTTTGTTTTGAACTCTCACTTCAAAGTGTAGAGATGTTTTATAGGGTTTTAGCTTTTAAATAGTTTCTCTTTGTCTTGCCCAAGACGAATGAGTTTGTATTTTAGGGCCCTGTTTCATAGTGTAAATCATGAATAAAACGCGTTGTTTTTCTACACTTTGTGTTTATTTTCATTTTTACCCTTTTCTGGAAATGATAATCCTAAAAAACACAATAAAAAAATCTCTCTCTTCAAAAATAATAAGATAAATCTGCATACACTTTCAAAATTTTTTTTTAGTTAATCAAACATAAATCAAAATTGCAGATTAACAAATGGACAAATCCATTGAAAGCAGTAACCCTACGCTCTCTTCCAACTTAGAAATCCGTGAATTCCGAAAAGAAGTTGAAGAAGAGATCCTGATGAAATTTCTAGATTGCTAAAGCACGAGGAAAGGATCATTCACCTCATAAAGAACTTCTAGAAGCAATCAATTTGGGTTCTGAGGAAGATAGAAAAGAAGTAAATATCAGAGCTTCACTCAACAGTAGTGTCAAAAGCAAACTGATAAATCTTTTCAAAGAATATGTTGATGTGTTCCTGGTCCTACCAGACATGCCGGGTCTAGATACCAAGATCGTGGAGCATCACTTGCCGTTAAAACCAGAGTGCCCGCCCGCAAAAACTAAGAAGAGTTCACCCGAGATGGTCGACAAAATCGTAAAAGAAGTTCGAAGCACCGACCGGTTTTCTCATCACTCGAATATCCTCAATGGCTAGCCAACATAGTGCCCGCCTCAAGAAAGTCGAAATGTGTGTTGACTATCGGATCCGAACAAAGCAAGTCCAAAGATGATTTCCACCACCGCATATCGACATGCTAGTGGATAGTACCGCAAAATTCAACGCCTTTTCCTTCGTGGACGGTTTCTCCGGTTACAATCGATCGTAATGGCCCCAAGACATGGAGAAGACATCTTTCATCACGCCACGGGCACCTTTTGCTACAAAGTAATGCCGCTTGATTAAAGAATGCAAAGAACTTAAGAGGGTAATGACTACTCTTCCACGACATGATGCACAAAGAGATCAAGTCTACGGACGACATGATAGCAAAGCTCTATAATCAAGAAGAGCATATAGGCTATCTCTTAAAGTTGTTTCAATGATTAGGAAATTTCATCACCAATCCTAACAAATGCACCTTTGGGGTGAGGTCCGAAAACTCATAGGTTTCATCGTCACAAAAAGGAATTGAAGTCGACCCGACAAAGTCAAGGCTATTCAGAAATGCCTACGCCACGCACGGAAAAGCAAGTAAGAGGATTTCTTGACGATTGAATTACATCTCCGCATTCATCTCTCGATGATCACACTGTGGGCCGATATTCAAGCTTCTCCGCAAAGATCAAGGTTGTATGGATAGCCGATTGTCAAAAGCATTCGACAAGATCAAGGAATACTTGTCGAACCACCAATATTGATCCTCTAGTAGAAGGAAGACCATTGATCATATACCTTACCGCACTAGAAGAGTCCATGGTCGCGATTGGACAACAAGATGAAACCGTAAGAAGGAGCATGCCATCTACTACCCGAGTAAGAAATTCACAGATCGTGAAACTCGTTACTCCATGCTCGAGAAAACATGTTGCGCCTTGGTGTGGGCTACAAAACGTCTCCGCCAATACATGATCAATCACACGACTTGGTTAATCTCCAAAATGGACCCGATCAAGTATGTCTTTGAAAAGCCTGCCTTAACAAGGAGAATCGCTCGATGGCAGATGCTGCTATCTGAATATGACATCCAATATCGCGCCCAGAAAGCGGTCAAAGGAAGCATTCTCACTGATCACTTGGCTTATCAACCGCTTAATGAATCCCAATCTCTCAAATATGATTTCCCAGACGAGGATGTCATGTACTTGAAAATGAAAGATTGCGACGAACCTCTACACGGAGAAGGACCAGATCCAGAATCTAGATGGGGATTAGTCTTTGATGGAGCAGTTAATGTGTTTGGCAATGGAATCGGGGCAGTCATCGTTACTCCCGAAGGTTCTCATATACCATTTTCTGCCAGGTTGCTATTTGATTGCACCAACAACATAGCAGAATACGAAGCATGCATCATGGGTATTGAAGAAGCCATCGACTTGAGGATCAAAGTCCTTGACATATATGGAGACTCAGCCCTTGTGATCAACCAAATTAAAGACAAGTATGAGACTCATCATCTTGGTCTAATTCCTTACAGGGATTATGCGAGACGACTGTTGACTTTCTTCAACGAAGTAGAATTGCATCATATCCCTCGAGATCAGAACCGAATGGCAGACGCCTTGGCTACTCTATCTTCCATGTTCAAAGTCAACGATTGGAACGATATGCCCAGAATTCGCATCAGACGCCTTGAAAGACCTGCATATGTATTTGCAACAGAAGCAGTCTTCGACGATAAATCGTGGTTTCACGACATCAAACGTTTCCTTCAAACACGAGAGTACCCACTTGGGGCATCGTACAAAGATAAGAAAACTCTAAGGAGGCTTTCTAGGAATTTCTTCCTAAACGAGGATGTGCTATACAAAAGAAACTTCGACATGGTTCTCGCTTTCGACGCTGCACAAGAAGCATACAATCATCCATGAAGTGCATGAAGGGTCCTTTGAACCCATTCAAACGGGCATGCAATGTCCGTAAAATCTTGAGAGCGGATACTATTGATAACGATGGAACCGATTGTCAGAAACGCCAAAAGATGTCACAAGTGCCGATCTACGTAGATAAGATCCATGTGCCACCGACTTACTCAACGCTTCTTCTCCGTGGCCTTTCTCCATGTGGGGCATTGACATGATCGGATGATCGAGCCAAAAGCGCCAATGGACATCGCTTATTTTAGTAGCCATTGATTACTTCACCAAATGGGTCGCTCACGCCAACGTTACTGACAAGTGGTTGTGAGGTTCATTAAACCTCATTTGCCGATACGGAGTTCCAAGCAAGATCATTACGCATAATGGATCGAACTTGAACAACAAAATGATGACAGAACTGTGTGAGGAATTCAAGATCGAGCACCATAACTCGCCTCTTACCGCCAAAGATGAACGGTGCCGCTGAAGTACCAACAAGAACATCAAAAAGATTGTCCGTAAAATGGTCATCACTTACAAAGACCGGCACGAATGTCGCCATTTGCTCGCATGGGTATCGTTCAAGACGCACTTCAACAGGGCAACCCTTTTCTCTAGTATACGCATAGAAGCAAAGGTTCTCGAGAAGTTGAGATTCCATCGATGAGAGTTCTCATGGAAACAAAGCTATCCGAGGTCAATGGTGTCAAAGGTACGCACCAACCGAACTTAATTGAAGAAAAGCGCCGACCGCCCGTGTCACGGACAATTGTATCAAAGAAGAATGAAGAAAGCTGACAAAAGGTCCGATCTCGTGAATTCCGAGAAGGCGACTTGCTTAAAAAGATTCTCGCTTTTTCAACCGATTCTAGGGCAAATGGACTCCTAATTACGAAGGCCCATACATCAAAAGAAGCTTCTCTGGCGGTGCTATGACTCTCACAACCATGGATGGTGATGAACTCCGCCTCCGTGAATGCCGATGCTCAAGAAATACTTTGTCTAAAAAACAAAAGAAACTGTAAGTCGAAACCCAAAAGGGCGGCTTAGGCAAAAAGAGCTCTTGGATTGAAAACCAAAAGGCGATCCAGAAAAATTAGAGACAATAAATGTAAATTATCCCGATAGATTGAAAACCCGAAAGGGTAATCTAGGCAAAACAAGGATACAAAATGACAAAGTAATCAATACCAGATTTTGTCCATATGAAGAATTTTCCATCAACGGATCTTCAATCAACTCTTCTCAAGCAACAATGGGAATTCAAAGTTGTTAGGATAGTAGCGGTTATTTGCTTTCAATATAGCCTTTTCCTAATAAATTATCATTTCCAACTTTTGTAAATAGCTCATGGAATCACGATTTGGTCGATTACCATTCCATCAATAAATTTGAGCCTTGTGCTTTTGTTTGCAATTCCTACTTTATTCTGTTTTGCAAAATAACGCTTTTTATTGTGAAAATCACTATTTGAAACTAAAATGTTTTAAATGAATTTTTACTTCAAAATTTTGAAACAAAAGCAAAAATTTTCCTTTGAACTATGAACACGGAAAGAGCTTCAACATTTCTCCACGAGTGTTTCAATCTCGAAGGATAAAGACGACGCCACAAATCTTTCCTCGAGAAATCATCAAAGGACGGTATTCTTATTCAAAAAGAATCCCCAACCAAGTTGCCAATGAAGTGCCTTTTCGTAAAGTTTAAAGCATGCAACTCAAATCTTCATTAGTGAACGCCGCACTATTGCTGCAATTTTCACCAAATATTTGTTCGAACTGTGACGTGGTCCTTTTCCCAAATATCCTTTTAAGTGTCTTTGTCAAGTATTGTTAGCATGCATATAACATTCATGACATTCATACATAATAGCATCATTCTTTGCATTTTTTGCATTCCTAGAAATGTTTGCTTCCATATCACTGGTATAAGTCACACTTACTCATGTAAGTACAAGTCTATCCCCAGTAGAGTATCTCCCAAACGGAAAAGATACATTTTCCTTTTTCCCCGGTGGAGTATCCCCAAACAGAGAAGTATATCTCTTCTCTCATATTCCCCAGCGAAGATTATTCCTCATCAAAGAACGAAGTTTTGATTGACCTTTTCTTTCCGCTCATTCTCGGATAGAATCCTATCAACAAAACAATAAGCAATAGCCTCATTGTCTGAGCCGCTTATCTTTCTCTTCATTCATAAAATTGTCATAAAAATTTGTCTTCTCAACAAAGTCAAAATCATGACTGTACGAGAAAATCCCCAGCAGTGGTCTTTCTGTCTAAAAGAAAACATGTGTCTGTCAATCAAAACGCCCGCATCTTCTCAAAAGAGAGATCCTTGGCAAGATTGTATTCAAGAAAATAGAAACTCATTTTGAGTTCTATTTCTTTCACTGTCTGTTATTCACAAAGCTGAATACACAGCAAACTCATTTCAAAAGATTTACCTTGTTATAGTTATCACTTTGCTGATAATTGGTAATATCTTCAAAGCTCATTCAAGTTCTGTTTCCATTAACTGTCTGTTATTCACAAAGCTGGATACACGGCAAATTCCTCAAAAAAAAAGGATTTACCTTGTTATAGTTATCACTTCGCTGATAATTGGTAATATCTTCAGAATTCATTACCATGAACTATCACAAAGCTGATAATTGGTAATATCATTTTCATTTACCTTAAACATTGTCACGAGGCTGACAGAAGGTAATCTCTTTGTTTCCCAAAGTGAAACAGATATTCACATATTTTGTGAATCATTCTTTCCCCAACAGGTACGTACCCACAAATTTCCCCCACCATGTCATTTCTTTGATATTTCTCTGGGTGGAACTCTTTTTCAATCATTTTGCATCATTCCGCATCTTTTGGTATCTTAGGTCCAAAATTTACAGATTCTCGATATTTAAGTCTCTTTATACCTATCAAAACGAAGATATTCATCTTCATCTCTCGTGTTAAAGAAACTTAAATAGGGGCATCATACCCCAATTTTGACCTAATATACCACCTTACATTTGCATCATTGCATAACTAATTCGACAAAGATTAATCGTAGATTTCACATGTCAAAATTAGGGTATCATCAGATTTTCATCTGATTCAAGACGCAATCAATTAGGGTTTGAGTTTTTCTCACCTCATTTGATCTATCTTGATCAAATCATCAACCTCTCGATTATCGACATCCATTTCTCTCACGATCAATCAAGGATCACCAATTAGGGTTTTGATCGGCATGAGTTTTCTCCGACTTTTGAGCAAGAAATGACTTTTTGGATAGAGATTGGTCATTATATCTTAGATACAACATCTTGACCTAATTTCGGATTCAAAACATCACAAGTTCATTTCATCAACAATTTCAAACATCGATGAAAATTCATCTCGTAAAAGTCAAACTTTGACTTTTGGTCAAATTTTTCAAAACAAAACTTTTTCAAACATCAAAATACTTCAAATGATCCATCATGATCATCAAAAATCAAAGAATTTGAAAAGTCAACAAAAGTCAAAGTTTTCATACTTAGAAAATTTTCTAAGTGTTGAAATTTCTTATTTTTTCAAACTTCATGCCATTTTTTCACTTAGTTCCAATTTGAATTGGAAAAAACTCAAAACATGAAAGTTGTAGCTTGTGGAAACATCTTTCCAAAATGTCCAAGAACTCTCAAATCCATGGAGTCTAGCCATACTTTTGAAATTGAAACATAAGGCTCCATGAAACTTGATTTTCAAAATCTAAAACTTCAATTATAGGTCATTTTGTGCTTTCTTCATCTAGAAGCAATCTAACCTTGCCAATGGATGATTGAACTGATAAATATCAGTTAGAAGTAATAATTGAGAGGATTGGATCAAATTGTAAAATAAGCACATGGTGAAAAAGGAAGTTTCCTTTTTGGCAAAAGTCTCTCTTACCCTTAAGCAATCCTTGATTCACCAATTGGCTTGTACTTGTTGCCTAACATTTCTAATTCTCTTGCCTATAAATAGCTCACAAATTCAAGCTCAATCCACACCAAAGCATCACAAATCCATGCTTTCTCTTTACTTTTGAAAATCAAAGCATTATAGTTCAAATTGCCAAAACTTGCAATCTTGAAAATTAATGAAAACCTTTGAGTAATTTGGTGTCTAACATATCATAATATCCATATGGAATCTGTTTGAACATTAAAATCAACATAGAGCAAGCTAGAATTCAGAATCACATCTCATGTCATTTTTCTTGCCAAAACTGCCTTAAGACACGAATTCATGGCTAGGCTTGATTAAACTGAGTATTGATCATCCAAACACCTTCCATGAACATCATATGAGTGATCCAGATCATAAACAACAATCTGTAACTCCATTAACCTCGATTTCGAGTTTCATTTTGAACTGACAGGTTGACTTGGTTGGAAGGATTGAGGCAAGTTCAAAGCAAGCATACCATCCACATAGCTTCCATACATGCCGATGATGTGTAGCAATCTCAAACAAGTTCGAAACGCTTGAGCTTATTCGATTCTCACTTTCACAAGAACACGAATCCATTCTCATAATTTTGATTCTTTTGAAAAGCTCTTGGCCAATCTCTTTCTGCATCTAAAACGATCAATAACCCTCAAAAAATCCAAGAATCATTAAACATACATCATTTAATTTGAATTTTTCAGTTTAGGGTTCTTAGTGTTCTTCGAAACCTAAATCGTTCTGGGCTTAAAATAAATGCAATTAACAGTTACTATCATGTTCGTGATTCAAAATCGATCAAGTTTCGTTGAGAAATAAAGATTTTAGATTAAATTTGGCAATCTGAAGATCAAAATGAAGAACCCAGGATGCGCGCGTGTTCTTCATCTGTTTTCAAATTTAAATTTTTAAATGTTCCAATGCTTCATTTACACGTGTTCCAGTCCACTAAACACCCCAGCGCGTTTGGCTCAGTGGTAGCTTGCTTGCTCTTAGTTCTCTCTGACACGTGTCCCACCCTTTGGTCATGGGTTCAACTCCCATCAGGACCATTTCTTTTTATAACTTTTCCAATTTTTTCATGTTTTTCATAAAACTTCCACAATTTTTTTGACCAATCAAAACTTCTCATTTTGAGATGATTTTTTAAACACTTGTCAATAAATATATCTATTTTATGATAGTGCAAAAATTTTCAGAAAAAACTTTCATCTGATTAAATTTAATCGGCCGAAACGACGCTCAACACTTTTTCAAACCTCCTTAAAAGGTGAATTTTTGAGTTTTCGACTTCGATTTTTTCAAAACTTTTATAAATCAACCTTACATTTCAAAACACTTTCAAAATCATTTTTCAAAACTTTTTCATCAAAACTTACATCTTTTACCACGATCGATCCGATTTAAACGATAAAATCGAATTGTTTTCTCGAATTTCTCAATCGATCATGAGCCACCCTTATGGTGTAAGTCCCAACTTTATGTACATACTTAGTTTTACTTGTACATACTCAAAATCATCATTGTCAATATTCAAACATAAACAAATTTCTTTCGCTTGTTTATACATCGATGCCATTGGTATTGAAAGGAGAATTTCGTGAAACTTTTTAAACCAATGGGCCTCACGGTGTAAGTCCCATAACATTATTTTCTGTACATAATATTTCTTTGTACATATCCAAACTCTTCAAATACATACAAATTTTTATCCAGACATAACACGATACTTTTTATACTCAAGTACAGACAAACTTCGATCGTTTGTTCTCACCTCACTTGTGTATATTCAAGCCAACATTCTTTATGTACATACATCTTTTCCTTGTACATATCAATTTTTTTCACACAAATCTTTATCGTACATATACATGTATACCTTTTACGATAAACTTTGATCACTGCTTCGTTTATCCATACACTGAATGCCATTGGTATTGAAAGGAGCATTATTCCCTGTGAAACTGCTTTCAAATCAATGGGCCACCATCATGGTGTAAGTCCCAACCCTCCTATGTACATCCACATTTTTTGTACATAAATACTGCTCGTGTACATATTCATTTCTTTGTACACTCAAACTTGTAAATAATCAAGTTACGCTGCTTTAAACGCTCGCTTCACGTACACTTGTTTAAATTTCCTTCATAAACTCCCGCAAATAAACATCATTGCATTGTTTATATTTCCTTCATAAACTCCCGTGAATACATATCACACACACACACACACACACTGTTTATACAAACTTTCTAATTATAACATAACAATTAGACTAATCAATAGGTTCCCACAAGTTGTAGCCTCCGCTTGGGCTTCATACAAGACAATTCATCACCAGCATGAGTTAGCCTCCACTGGGCTTCATACAAGACAATCCATCCTCAAAGATGGATCAGCCTCCTCTTAGGCTTCATATAAGAAAACTCTCCCATAGAGTTTAGCCTCCGCTTAGGCTTCATATAAGACAACACTTTGTTGAGTCGCCTCCTCTTCTGCTCAAAAGAACTCCTCATTGAGTTTAGCCTTCTGGGCATCATACAATAAAAGAGATAGGAAATCTCTTAACATCATCCTATTGGGCTTCCAATACAAAGAATCACCCGCTAAGATAGAACCCTCGAAGGATGGTTTCTGTGAAATCACTTTCAAATCCAGAGAGTAAAATTTCTTGAAATTGCTCTTATTTCCAAAAGGATGGTTTCTGTGAAATCCCTTTAACACAAAGCCAGCCATACCCTATAGCTTCCTCTTGAGCTTCATACAAGGACCTCGATGACCTCGAATGCCTCCTCTTGGCTATACAAGGACCCACGGGCTTCTTAAAAGCATCCCTTTAATCCAATCAATTTCTCCTAGATTTAGACATCTATCATCTCTATGGAAGAAGTATCTCATCTATCACTCACATACAAAAACTTTTCAAACTCTTTTCAAAACTGTTTTCAAACAAAACATCTCTTAATTGTAAGTGGTAACGCTTGTACACTCAAGCAAAACACCCAATGCTTACGTTAAAAGATTCAATCATCTTTTTAAACATCTTTCTTAAACATGTAAGTGGTAACGCTTGTACACTCAAGCAAAACACCTATAACTTACGATTTAAAGATTTTAATCATTCAAACTTTTCAAAATGAATGTGATGAAATAGATTAGATACATTTTCATTAAGATGACATTTGTCTGCCTTCTTACTAACATCCCGCTGCTTTCCACTAGCATAAGTGGGAACTACGATTGCTCCGACTTTCTCAACATCCTTTGAGAATACGAGGCACAAGGTCTCATCCTTGCCGAGCAAATTTCTTTCTCCCTCGCACCAAACAAACCATAGATCCTCGAGATCCGAGCTACAAATGCTCGATTCCCACTAGGATATGTATGCAAGATCCATAGATCTTTGCGAGCACAATAATAACAAACACTAGAATCCCACATAATCTATCTTCTTAAAATCCAAAGGAGAAACTTTCCCAATCATAGAAATAGCAATTAAAACACACAAACATATCAAACATATTCATATATAAAAGCTATAGATAACTATATATATTTAGGGTGCTCCATCTATTCCCTTTATATAACAATCCCTTACTCGTAATCTCCCAATACGCTATGCCTAGTTTGCGCTAGTCGTTACGCATACCAATATCATTGAGGGTATTTCATTTTCCCTTTTCATAATCATTAAATCATCTTTCTTGTGTTGAAAATAATAAAGCTTGATGCTCGCGGCATCTTTATAAACAAATCAAAAGATTTAAATCGTTTCGAGCCAGAGAATCCGAATTAACGTTCGCATTCTCTAGCGCGTCACCTTTTAACACGAACAAGTGTGAAATAAATATGGCAATGTAGTTCAATCGTCCCAGGAAACCTACGACTTCTTTCTCAGTGCGGGGAGTCGGAATTTCTTGAATGGCTTTAAATTTGGCAGGGTAAAATTCAATACCTTTACCACTGATGATGAAACCTAGGAGTTTACCGGATCTGACCCCAAAGGTACACTTGTTCGAGTTCAGTCTCAATTTGTATTTCTTCAATCTATCAAACAACTTGCGTAGATGATCAAGATGTTCTTCTTTAGTCTGAGATCAGGCTATCATGTTGTCGATATAAACTTCTATCTCGTGATGGATTATATCATGGAATAAAGCTACCATAGTACGTTGATATGTCGCACTAGCATTATTCAACCCGAACAACATAACCTTGTAACAGAAAGGGCCCTTTGTGTGATGAACGTAGTTTTCTCCACATCTTTGGGAGCCATCTTGATTTGATTATAATTGGAGAAACCATCCATGAAAGAGAATACCTTATGTTGAGCGATGTTGTCAACCAGAACATCAATATGTGGAAGCAGAAAATCATCTTTCGAACTCGCCCTATTCAGATCTCGGTAGTCTATGCACATACGCACCTTGCCACGCTTCTTAGGCATCGACACCACATTTACAACCCATCGCGGATAGGAAGTAACAACTAAGAAACCTGCATTGAACTGTTTCATGACTTCGGCCTTGATTTTCTTGACATCTCAGACGATACGGTGAACCTTTACTTTATAGGAGGAAATCCTTCTTGTTGGTAAATCGATGTACCTCAATATCAATATCTATCCCTAGCATGTCTTCGTAGGACCAAGCAAAATCTCAATGTAATCTCGCAACATCCGGATCAACCTTTATTTGATGCTATTCTCAAGCCCGACCCTATCTTGACTTCTTTTTGTCCTCTTAGGTACCCAAGTTCACGACTCGATCGCTCTTCACGTGGTTGTATGGCTCTTTCCTCTTGTTGTAACAATCTAGCAAGCTCTCCGGTACTTTGCAATTTTCCTCACCTTCTTCCTTGGCTTGGTAGATCATATTTTCAAAGTCATATTTGACAATAGCATAATTGTTATTGATGGGATCCATAGTGGATGTGGATTTGCAGTTTATTATGTGGGTGTGTGTAAGAGCACATAACTAATTTTGAAAAAGCACTTAGCTAATTTGAATGCAAAATTGTAATGATTTATTGAATGAAAATATGTGAATAACAAAAAATAACTCTCACAAATGAGCCTTCATGCCTCGGGTAAGGCACTAGGCTTAAAGTGTTATTGTTCAGAATCACATAAAACTTAATAGCAGGAAACAGAAAAAAAGCAATTACTCCTGACTAAAGGAGATTGATATAACATTCTTCGTCGTCCAATTGTTGATTCTTCTGCCAATAGTTGGGAAGATCCAGTTGATAATGTCATGATCACCATCCTCATATTCTATAGCATGAATTCCATCTTTGTTGATGCGAAATGGAGGTCCACCAGCACGTTCGTGATGTACCATCTTCTGACCTTTGGAAGTGAAGCCTAAACCAAACTTATCAGATTTGAAAGGGAAATCGGGCAACTGACCCCAAATAGTTCATCCTCCTTCTTCAACCACAACCCTTGCGTCCTTCAGTAAGGCCATCTTCGGTGGAAATCTAGTAATCTTGGGAGTGATAGGAGCATCGATAGGAATTACTCAAGAAACTACTTCAAAATCTTGACAAGGAGTTTCAATGAATTCGCCCTCAATTTCAACATAGCGGAAGGAATGAAGGTGGCTCACCATATATTCTTCTTCTCCATATATAATGATAATCTTCCCTTTTACTGGGTACTACAACTTCTGATGTAAGGTAGAGGTAACAACGCCTGCCCCGTGTATCCAGGGGCGTCCAAGCAAGCAGGAATAAGTCGGACGAATATCCATCACGAAGAAAGTAGAGTCAAAAACTTGAGAACCCACCTTGATTGGAAGGTCAAGTTCTCCAAGAACCATTCTTTTTAGCCATCAAAAGCTCTCACAATTATGTCCCCGGTTTCAAGACCACTTTAACATCAAGCATGTCTAGAGCACCCTTCGCAAGACATTCATAGCGTAACTAATACCTACAAACACATGAGATGATGTAGTGCTTACACTCAATAGAGACATGCAAGACTTTGTTATGTTTCCTTCACATGAGTCAAATCAACATCGAAAACCCAAACCATTATCTCGCGATCAGCTAGCAATACGCTTTTCAAATTGATCGCCAGGTTTTTGCGGCACGTGAGCATTCTTCGAACTTCACCAAGGCTTGAGTATGATCCTCAGAGCATAATAGTAGAACTAAGATAGATATCTTGGACGGGTCTTCCTAATTGCTCAACAACATTATAATTGCTTTTCTTGATAATTTCAAAATTTCCTCAAGCTCTTGCTTGGAGGTATTCTCAACATCTTCTTTGGTACTCCGTCCGGCAAGCCGAGTCACTTTTTCTTTTCCCCGAGTCCTCAATGGTTGGCTCAACAGGGGGGATACGAACTGGTGCAGTGATATCTTTTGGAGGAGATAACACCCTTCCAGTTCTGGTTACTTTACTAGATCCAGTAATATTGTCAACATCACGATTAACAATTTCAACATTATTGTCTTCAATGGCCAATGGCTCCTGTTTGACGCCATGGTAGTAAGCTTCGGCTCCGTAATTCCAAGGTATGGCTTTGTACGAGGAATATGGAACTGGTCTGGGCGAGGTGATAATCAAAGGAGCCACTCTGGGTGAAAGAGTGATCTTCACAGGACCTGTAGAGGTGATCCTTACTACATTCACATCTTCAATTTCCAACCCCTTGGAAACATCTATTATAGCATGGATTTCATCAGCATGTACTTCGAGATATTCGCTATTTCCCTTCTAGTTGGTTGGATGTCTTTGATTGAAATTTTTGAACTTTCAGGGGCGGTATATTTTACCATGAAATCGAATTTTTCCACTCGGATACCCCAAGGTATCTCAGATCTCCGGTGGAATTTATTCCTTTTCGCCTTGTTCCTTCATGCCTTCAATCTTCAAATCTCTGGAAACATCTTTGCACAAACCTTCTACAGACGGCTCTTTCATGAATAACACTCGTTGTCCATCGAGTCAATACTTATCTTCAACCATACACAACCATTAGATTGAGATGCACAATAGTCGCAATTTTCGAAACATCCAGGAAATAAACCGACTTACAATAGGTTCCTCTTTACAACCATCAGGGGAGTAGTCAACTCACCCACAACAAAAACATAAGAGTCATAATCAACAACATTGACACCCTTGTCATGGCTAGGCATGGGTGCAGTAATCACGTTTGGAATTTCAATAGGAGGGTCAAATTCAATATCTTGAGCTTCAATCATGTCTTGAATCTTGTTATTCAAAGCCCAGCAGTTGTTCGTGTCATGTCTAGGGCTATCAGAATGGTATGCACATCTTGGATTGGTATTGTATTTAGGAGATCATGTATTAACATGTTGGGGCAGATCCCTTAAAGTAATTAGCTCTGCTTTCAACATATATTGCAATGCTTGAGACAGTGTGTAACACGGTGGGAGAACTGACTTGTTTGTTTTGCTTTTTATCGCAAATGTTGCGGATAGCAAGAGTCGCCACCGACTTTTATTTTATCCAATAAAGAGAAGGTGAAAAGAACAGGAAAAGACCTTCGTTAGATTCTGAGTACGGGAGGCAGTTATGAGAAGGGAAGGTATTAGCACCCTTTCCATCTGTAGTTACCTACGGACTCTTAGTTGCTTAGCTCACTTTGAAAAAATTTCTTTCTGTGTTTGTGTAGTTTGAAAATGTTTAAAAAGGCATTTCGCTTTGACTTCATAATGATTCTCGTTGGAATGTATGCGAAATGTTTGGAAATGTTGGTTTGAAAGATGTTTAACTTTGTAATGATTCACGTTGGAATGTATACAAAGCGTTTGAAAAGTTTTTGAAAAGTGTGAGGTGTGAAAAAAGTGTTTTGATTGGAGCAAGCAACGGAGTCTTATTACCTACTCAGAATGGTCGTTTCCATGTTATTTTTCCTTCTCCTTTAGAATAAGGCTATCCATACCATTAGTTGGTAGGTAACTTTATTCATTTGGATGTGAAGGGACAATCGAAGCGTCATCGTGTGGTCATAGAAAGCAAGATGTAAGGATACCTTTAGCAATTCATAGGGACGATCATCACTTTTCGTAGGTAACAATCCAGGAACGATATCATGTATTCATAGGCAACATCGAGGGACTATGATCTTTGTATCAAAGGGACTATGATGATATTATTCGTAGGCGTCTTTGCTAATGGTATCCCTATGGTCGATGGACATGACCGTGTTATTTGTAAAGGCAACAAGAGAGGATACCCTAAGGGGTGTGCAAGTGTGAAAAGTGTGTTGTATTCAGATGTTTATCTTGAGATTAGAGGTGATCTAGGGTTGATTTTAGCCTTTAGCATGTAAATCCTAATTAACTAGCAATTAATATATGCAGAAAGTAAAGTGCGGAATGTAAAGTGCAGAAATGTAAATCCTACGCTATTACATGGATTTGGGGCAGATACATAATAAGAGTGCAGAAAGTAAAGGCAGAAATGTAAATCTACGCTATTACATAATAAAAACGGTGCGACCTATACATCTTTTTCTAGAATTGTAAATGCATAATAGAAAATAAATAATCAGGATAATAGTGAATATGTTATTGAAAATGCTTTGGAAATTAAATAAAAAAAATTTAGGTTAGTAACCCTAATTACTAGAAAAGAAATTATTTTTTGGTGATTTTTGAAAAGGTTTTAATTAATTTTGAAAAGAAAATTAAGTTAAATTAAGAAAAATAGAAAAAATAAAGAAATAAGAAAAGTTAGAAAATGAGAAAAGGGTCAACAGGATCGAGCCCCGTTGCGCTTGCATGCTTCTACCGTGGTTACTTCACGAAGTTGCGCTTGCATGCATCTAATGTAAGATACTTCCATCGGTTAATTCTATCAAGTTGTACTTGTATGCTTCGTCAAAGGTCAGTTCCGTAAGTTCTTTCTCGTAACTTCAAAGTTCATCTTCTGCTCAATATAGTGTAGCGTTTGATTCTAACACTTGAGTCAGAACATCTGTTGAAAAATAATAAATGTGTCGTTGTATCAAGTTTATCGAGGATCATAGCATCGAGGATCATATTATATATTATCGAGGGTCATATTAAAACACGATGGACCACTGTGGGTTTGAATAAACCAATCAGAAGGCAAGGTTTTTCCACGTGAGTGTCAGAGTTTCCCTCTGAAAACCCTTGACCACCGTGGACGGTGGTTTCCACCTTCTTCTCCGATGAAGGGTTTTCTAAAAAATGCAATAATCCATCAAAAAATGAAAACAAATAGTCCATATCGAATAATTAGGATGCTACGAGTTTGATGGTGGTGTTATCTTGGCCTGAAAATGCCTGTAAATAGAAATACGAAGCTTAGCAGTAAGATGCCCTAACTATGGCAAATCACGATTTGACCATGAAAAGCTTGTAACGATGGCCCAGAACTACTCTTATAAACCCCAGGAAACGATTAGCATGGTTAGTTTAGGTCAAAACATCATAAAAACATAAATACGAATTTAAGAGAAAAAAACATGTAATCGGAGCTTCATGATGCATGCAATTCAGGATGTTTTGGTCATGGATTTTGATCCATACTTACCCTATGTTACCTCAGGAGCACAATGGAGTGCTTGGAATTGCCTGAGGACGGATGAAACTAGAGTTTTGATGGTGCAACGTTCTTTTGAGAATTTGAACAAGAACCCTAGTTTTTCTGGCTGCCAATCTCGTCCTCCTTGATGTCTGAATGTGCTATGTATATATAGGGCTAGAGGTTAGGTCAAGACTTGAACGAAAAATATATCAACTTGAATGCAAAATATTTGATTGAAATATTTTATCAAATTCTTCCATATTTGGCTCAATCTTGTATTAATGTATGGTGCACGAAATTTTGGAACTTCGTTCAAAAGAACTCCTCATTGAGTTTAGACTTCTCTTGGGCATCATACAATGAAAGAGACAGGAAATCTCTTAACAGCCTCCTATTGGGCTTCCAATACAAAGAATCACCCACGCTAAGATAGAACCCTGAAAGGAAGGTTTCCCGGTGAAATCACTTTCAAAATCCCCAGAGAGTAAAATTTCCCGGTGAAATTGCTCTTAATTCCAAAAGGATGGTTTCTGAAATCCCTTTAACACAAAGCCAACCATACCCTATAGCTTCCTCTCGAGCTTCATACAAGGACCTCGATGACCCGATGACCTCGTAATGCCTCCTATTGGGCTAACAATACAAGGACCCATGGGCTTTTAAAAGCATCCCTTAATCCAATCAATTTCTCCTCGAGATTTAGACATCTATCATCTCTATGGAAGAAGTATCTCATCTATCATATCACATACAGTCAAAAACTTTTCAAACTCTTTTCAAACTATTTTCAAACAAAAACATCTCTTAATTTGTAAGTGTTAACGCTTGTACACTCAAGCAAAACACCCAATACTTACAGTTAAAAGATTCAATCTTTTTCAAACATCTTTCTTAAACATGTAAGTGGTAACGCTTGTACACTCAAGCAAAACACCTAATACTTACGACAAAAGATTTTAATCAATCAAACTTTTCAAAAATGTATGTGATGAAATAGATTAGATACATTTTTCATTAAGATGACATTTGTCTGTCTCTTACTAACATCCCGTTGCTTTCCACTAGCATAAATGGGAACTACGATTGCTCGACTTTCTCAACATCCTTTGAGAATACGAGGCACAAGGTCTCATCCTTGCCGAGCAAATTTCTTTCTCCCTCGCACCAAACAAACCATAGATCCATGTAGATCCGAGCTACAAATGCTCGATTCCCACTAAGGATATGTATAAGATCCACGATCTTTAGCACAATAATAACAAACACTAGAATCCCACATAATCTATCATTCTTAAAATCCCAAAGGAGAAACTTTCCCAATCATAGAAATAGCAATTAAAACACACAAACATATCAAACATATTCATATATAAAGCTATAGATAACTATATATATTTAGGGTGCTCCATCTATTCCCTTTATATAACAATCCCCTTACTCGAACTCCCCAATGCGCTATGCCTAGTTTGCTTAGTCACGCATACCAATATCAATTGAGGGTATTACTTTCCCCTTTTCATAATCATTAAATCATCTTTCTTGTGTTGAAAATAATAAAGTTTGATGCTCGCGGCATCTTTATAAACAAATCAAAAGAGTAAATCGCTTCGAGCCGAGAATCAATTCACGCTCAAACTCTAGCCACCTTTAACGCGAACATGAAAATGGCGACTCGGGGAGTACATCTAAACTTTGAATTTCAAAAAAATGTGACTCGCCGAGAGCACCAAGCTTTTTTTTTTCAAAAGAAAAGAAAGGGGATAAGCTTTCATATTATGCATATGTCTGTTTTTCTTTATTGTGTGTTTTCGCGATTTCATCTGATGAAAAGAAATCCTAACCCGAATTTAAGAAACATATTTAAGATATAGGTGGAGGTATTAATACGTGAGAAGTTCAATGCTTACGAAGTTAATATCTCCCGCTCAGTGGAGGTTGTCTTGGGGGTATTGTGTTTAGCAAGTATTTGCGAAGACATTTTGCTTTCAAGGGAACTCGAGAAGTCGAGTGGATCAGAGAACACATAACCCATCCCGCCATTTAGGATGTAAAGTGTAGATTATTCGGTGTAAGCCTAGAGTAATTGTCATGCGAGACTACGATCAAAGTAGTTTCTCTTGAAAATATTATTGGACCATCGAGTATTCAACAACCGATAATATTTCAAAGAGGAGTGTTGAGCTCAGATATCAGAGAACCTGCTTCACGATGAATAAGCCCTTAGAACTTAACCACGTTGATTCTTATCGCTGGCTTCATGCTCGTGACTTCAACGCTGCTCGTGTGTATAACTACTAACCATGTTTGCCACATTCATGCATGCATTCATTCATTCATAAAAACTTCATTTCTTCCCATTTCCAAAGAATTTAGAGATTTTTCTTTGTAAAATATTTTAGGTTAGAGTGATGGATGTTAGAGGAAGATTCACCAAAAGATACAGCTTTAGAATTTCGACGAGGAAAGTTGAAAGAGTTAGCATCCTTGGTAGAAGATCCCTGATTGTAAAACGCTATGGAACTCTTTTAACTCTTCCGAACGCTAACGTTGATGAAGGACTTCTCAAAACTTTCGCTCGCTTACAATCCAGCCTATCACTGCTTCACTTTCCCCGATTATCAATTGATGCCTACTTTGGAAGAGTACGCGATATCCTAGGTATCTCAAGATCGTACAAAGTGCCTTTCAATGGTTTGAAGCCATTCCCAAGTCACCACCATTGCAACGATGACTCACTTAAAGAAATCGAGATAGACAAAACCTAACTACCATAGGAAAACTCTTAGACCGACTTCAAAGTTCCTAATGGAGAAGGCTCTTAAATTCTCTCGTACTGGTAGTATGGTAGCCTTTGAAGCTATTTTAGCTTTACTCCTCTATGGATTGGTGTTGTTTCCCAACGTCCCAAATTTCGTTGATATCAACGCCATAAGGATCTTTCTCGATTGGAAACCTGCTCCCACCTTGCTTGGTGACACGACGTCTCTATTCATCACAGGAATCGTCAAGGAGACGGAACTATCGTGTGTTGTGTACCTCTATTTTTCAAATGGATTACCTCACACTTGCCTAAATCTCCTATCTTCCGCGAAAGAAAAGACGAGTGGCATTGGTCTCGAAGACTTATGTCTCTTACAAACGACGATATCCATTGGTATACCTTAGCAGACAATGAGATGGAAATCATTGAGAGCTGTGGAGAATTTGCCAACGTACCTCTCATCGGTACGAAAGGAGGAATCAACTACAACCTTTTCCTGGCGAGACGTCAACTCGGATACGCAAACTCTAGTAAACCTCTTGGTTTCACTATAGAAAGTTACTTCTATCATGAAGGAGAGGATTCCCAGGGATTGAAAGCTAGGATGATCAAAGCTTGGCATCACATCCGAAGGAAAGAAAGAGGTAAGGTGAAGAATTGTGTAGCCATGGAAACCTACACTTCTTGGGTAAAGAAAAGAGCGAAGGAATTTCGAATGCCTTACACTTATGAGGATCCCATGTTCTCAATTGCTTCCAAATCAACAAATTTTCCCGTCAAGTCGTGGAGAATACCAAGAAGCCTTGACCAAAATAAGGTTTGAGAAAGAAGCTTTGGAAAACAAATTCCTTAAGACTAATCTTGAGAATGAGAAGCTCAAGAAGCAAGTCAAAGATCATGAAAAGACGCTTTACTTCCAAGATGAATGGCTCATGGAGAAAGATGAGAAGATTCGCCAGAAGGATAACGCAATCCAGAGATACGTCAAAGAAAGGAAAAGAAAGCTTGAGGAAATGACAACCAGTGATCCCGCTCCCAACGAGTGGAAGAGAGTCATCAGCAAGCTAAAAGCCGAGAAAGCTGAACTGAAAGCTCACTATGGAAAGGAAACTCAAGTGAAGTCGCATCAAGCCTTTGGATCTTCATCCGACGTAAGACGTTTAATTAGTTCAATTTAGTTTGTAATTTTATCATTTAATTTATCATTTGTGTGAGCAATGCTCCAACAAAAAACAATATTGTTGTAATCTTCTTCAATTTAATCAATAAATGTGTGTTTTTTTTCCATCCATATATTTGCCAGAAATATCTCTTTTAGCATTAAATTCTTTGGAAATTTCTTTTCTTTACAATCATAATCATGCATCATACTTTGCATTTAAGTCTATTGTCTAGAGTCCGACATTTGAACAGCTTCATGCTTAAATAGCTTGAACAGTCGAGCAACTTGAATGCTTTAAACAGATTGAATAGATAGGAAAAGATCGTCAAGCTGTCGCGTCTTAGAGTTTCTCAACCGCGTCCACAGCCAACTCGAACATACGATACAAGATCAAAAAGAAGAAAAGTAATGGAAGGATTTGAGCAAGAGAACGTTGAACTCCGTAGCACGGTAACAACATTGCAAGAAGAAGTGGAGAGACACATCTTTGGTCAACTCATTGCAGCAACAGAAAGTCAACAAGCACCATCGAGCAACAAAACCAAGTAGCGATTTCAGAGGATACTACTACTCCAGCCAATTGTCAGCCAAGAGTTCACCTTTCAAGATGCCGAAGGCTATCCATGGGGCATGCCTTTCAACTTTGGCATCGGATTTCGCCAATCGACTTCTCAAACAACCTCGCTTGAAATACCTACTTTGCAGCAAAACTCTACATTTACTCCGCAACATGGAGTAACTCTTCCACAAGTAACAATGCCGGTTTCTCAACCAATCATGACGAACTCAGCTTTCGTAGTACACACTACCATGGACGAAGAAGTTCACCATACTCCAGGCGATAACACGAATCCACGTGGCTCGATGGAGAATTCCGTGAACACTCCACAAATGCATTGAGATAAAAACAATTCGCGGGAAAGAATTGTTTGGGAAAAATGCCCAGGATCTTTGCTTAGTTCCTCGAGTAAGAATACCTGCAAAATTCAAAGTCCCTGACTTTGAAAAGTACAAAGGAAACTCTTGTCCACAAAGTCATCTCACGATGTCGCCAGGAAAAAGTCTACGTACAACGAAGATCACCAGTTGTTAATCCATTACTTCCAAGATAGTCTCACCGGTGCCGCACTGAAGTGGTACATGGGTTTAGACAGCACGAATATCCAAACATTCAACGACTTAGGTGAAGCCTTTGTCCAACAATACAAGTTCAACTTGGATATGGCTCCTGATAGGAACCAACTCCGCTCCATGTCTCAGAAAGAAAGGGAGACATTCAAGGAATATGCACAACGATGGAGGGAAATTGCTGCCCAAAGCAACCCACCATTGGAAGAGAAGGAGATGACTAAGGTATTCTTGAATACTCTAGGCTCATTCTACTATGAGCGAATGATCGCTAGCACTTTGAGATTTCACCGAGATGGTGAGCATGGGAATGCGATTAGAAGAGGGGTTCGAATCGACACCACCAAGGAAGCAGGATCTTCTAGTGGAACAAAGAAGGTTGGAACCAGCCAAGGAAAAAGAGCATGACATAGGAATGGTATCCCGAGGGAAACCACGTAAGAATGTCATTCAACAACGATGTAGCCGCCATAGCACCCCCACAACACAAATCCAAACACGTGAATTGCTCCGCAAATTCAACAAAATCAACAAACTCAATAAATTGCTCAGCTCTTCAAAGAATCAAAACCGTACGCCCGGGTTACGCATTCGACCCGATCCCAATGACGCATACGTAACTTTACCCCGCGCTAAATGAAAAGAATCTAATATGCATAAGGTCACCACCTCCGCCCTTAAAATTACCATGGTGGTATAAAATGATGTATCTTTCCCTTTTCACTAGGGGCACCTGTGTCATGACCTTGAGCATTACATAGCATTAAAGGCGTAAGAGATTAGTGAGATCTAATCTTCTTTCCTTCGTAAATACAAGTCCGAACGCATAAGCCAATCCGCTTCCCAACACAAAGGCACTCAGGAGTTTGATATCGAGAAACATGCATGTGTATCTCACATGCATATAAACCCGATCAGAGGAAACTTGTGCATCTCCATGAAGCATACAAGACAATGAGCACCTTCACTAAGCATAATTACGCAATTGCCACATCCGCTCCAAGAATATTCAAGGATGTTCCACCATAAGAGCAGATATCCAAAGATTTGTTAGACATCGGTGATCTATAGATCTACGTAAACAGAGATGACCATGAAATACAAGAGGGCATTTTCCGCATGAGCTTTTAGTCTCGTATATCAACTCGAAACCCCAAGTAAACGCTATCATCCCTTGTTTCAACATACCCAAGCATGTGGAGATTGAATGCAGCCCAAGACCCCGTAGTCTCCTTGGTAATTTGCCTACCCGGTGTCGCTCCATACAGCCTACCAAAGCAATTCCTTACCAATACAATGCAACCCCGATAGAGGATGGAAGGAGAAACCCATGCCTACTCTTCCAGCCTAATGTCAATATAATGTAAATCGGACGAGTAACACGGTGGACGAGTGCACACCCATTGCCACCAAGACCGCCCGCAGCTCCTCGTTGTCCGACAAAATCCAGTTAACATATCTTCCGAGAATCCTGCAACGATTCCAGTTGTTAACCCGAGCACAAATTTTGGTCCTCCTGATAGAGCCAACATCAATGCGGATTTTGATGAGATACTAAAGTTAATCAAAAAGAGCGAATACCGAGTCGTGGATCAGCTGATGCAGACTCCTTCCAAGATTTCAATACTGTCTCTACTCCTCAACTCAAGCTCACCGAGAAGCTTTAATGAGAGTACTAGACCAGCTTATGTGGATCACGATGTGACTACGCACAGTTTGAGGGATCGCTCCAACATAACAAAGATGTAATAATCTCACAAGGACGAGGAACTTCCTAAGAAGGGAAAGATCACAACTTGGCCCTCCACATCTCAATGATTCGCCAATCGATTCCCCGTCCAATGTATTGGTAGATACAGTTCATCTTTGAACGTAATGCCAAGACGACACTCGCCGCTTGGCTTACAAAGGACGCCAATGAAGTTCAATGATATAATAGTAAGAGCCATGGGTCAAGGAAGTCAATTATTGGGAAGTTGATCTCCGATGACAATTGGCCCGCACACTTTCCAAATTACTTTCCAAGTCGTGGACGCACACCGCCATATTGTCTACTAGGAAGACCTTGATCCACGAGGCAGAGCAGAATTCTACTCTCCATCGAAATTAAAATAAACAAGAAATGGAAAGTTGGTGACCATCACAGAACAAGCTTTACTTATAAGTCATCTATCCAGCTTCTTTATCACGCCTAATGACATTGAAGGGACGATCTCCCGTAAAACCGTAGAATATGAATCTACCAACAAAAACAGATCATCTATCTCTTCGTATAAAGAAGCTGCACAAATGGTGAAAGATGGCAATACTAAAGGATGGGGACAAGTTATCAAACCTGTCAAGAACGAAACAAAAGTCGGACTCGGGTTCACACCCGCATTCTCCAAAGACAAGCAAAAGGATGAAGCACTTCCCCCGATCAAGGAAGTATTTCATAGTGGGGGTTTCCTAAATCCTGTTCTCCAAGAGGTTAGTGTTGTAACCATCGAAGAGGATGAAGACGATCCATCTGAATCTGAAGAATGGAGCACTTATTTATACAGCCCTGAGTATGTGTCTCAAGAGGAGTCATATGCGCCAACTAATCAATTCAAAGACATGTCCCTACAAAGGCATGAAAATCCACCTGTCCCTGCTGAAATTTGGGATACCTTGGGAGAACCAAGCGGTAAATTCGACTACATGGTGAAATACATCGCCGTAAAGCTCGAAAATCGAATCGAAGATATCCAACCCACGTGATGGGGTGATTCTTTGATTATCCTAGTCAAATGTAAGAGGTATACTGCCTTCTCGCCTAATCACCAATCGAGATCCCCAATGAAGATCTCGCTCAACACACCGTGGAATTCACTAAACCGCATCCCGTTACCACTACATCAACATGATCATCAAGATCAAGAGCACGATTCGGGATACGATTTGGAAAGTATCACGACAACGAGTCTCTTCACTCAGAAGATTGGAAGATACATCCCCAAAATTCAACACAAAGATCAACAGGAAGCACATATGCTACATCTCATACTTCCCTATCTGTTAATCAAGAAGATTGCTTCAAGAAGACAAAGGGCAAGAGCTATCGCTCGTAGTCTTCAAAGCTCGCTCAAACAAAGAACCAAAGTCTACTCAAGGGTTAAACCAAGCGGAAAATTACCAGAGTACCTTGACTTCCAAGGAGTTCGTCACTACTGGAAACCCGTTGAAGTTCGGACTAATGTTCATAGCTCTAAGTAGTTTATCTTTGCTTTTGTTTTGAACTCTCACTTCGCCCAAAGTGTAGAGATGTTTTATAGGGTTTTAGCTTTTAAATAATTTCTCTGCCTTGCCCAAGGTGAATGAGTTTGTGTTTTAGGCCTGCTTCATAGTGTGAATTATAAATAAAACGCGTTGTTTTGTTTCTACACTATGTGTTTATTTTCATTTTAACCCCTTTCTTGGAAATGATAATCCTAAAAAACACATAAATAAATAAAAAATCTTCAAAAAAAAAAATTATTAATCTGCATACACTTTCACATTAACTTTAAAAAAAAAAATGATAAGGAGTTAAATAATCAGACATAAATCAAATATGCAGATTAACAGATGAACAAATCCATTGAAAGCAATAACTCTATGCTCTCTCCCAACTTTGAAATCCCCTGTGAAGTCGCCGAGGAAGAAGTTGAAGAAGAGATCCCAGATGAAATTTCTAGACTGCTAAAGCACGAGGAAAGGATCATTCAGCCTCATAAAGAACCTCTAGAAGCAATCAACTTGGGTTCTGAGGAAGATAAAAAAGAAGTAAATATCGGAGCTTCACCGACAAAGACCGCAAAAGCAAACTGATAAATCTTCTCAAAGAATATGTTGATGTGTTCGCTTGGTCCTACCAAGACATGCCAGGGTTGGATACCAGTATCGTGGAGCATCAGCTGCCGTTAAGACCAGAGTGTCCGCTAGTTAAGCAAAAGCTGAGAAGAGTTCACCCTGATATGGCTGATAAAATCAAAAACGAAGTTCAAAAGCACCGACGCAGTTTCCTCGCCACTGAATATCCTCAATGGCTAGCCAACATAGTGCCTCCAAGAAAGATGGAAAGTCGAATGTGTTGACTACCGGATCCGAACAAAGCAAGTCCGAAGACGATTTCCCACTACCGCATATTGACATGCTAGTGGATAGCACCGCAAAATTCGCCTTTTCCTTCATGGACGGTTTCTCCGGTTATAATCGATCGTAATGGCTCCCAAAGATATGGAGAAGACATCCTTCATCACGCCACGGGCACCTTTTGCTACAAAGTAATGTCGCTTGATTAAAGAATGCAAAGAACTTACCAAAGGGCAATGACTACTCTCTTTCATGACATGATGCACAAAGAGATCAAGTCTACGAGATGACATGATAGCAAAGTCCGACATCAAGATGAACATATAGACTATCTCTTAAAGTTGTTTCAACGACTAAGGAAATTTCATCCGTCTAATCCTAACAAATGCACCTTGGGGTAAGATCCGAAAACTCCTAGGTTTCATCACACCGGGAATTGAAGTGACCCCGACAAAGTCAAGGCTATTCAAGAAATGCCTACGCCACGTACGGAAAAGCAAGTAAGAGGATTTCTTGGACGATTGAATTACATCTCCAGATTTATCTCTCAGATGACTGCTACCTATGGGCCGATATTCAAGCTTCTCCGCAAAGATCAAAAGGTTAGGTGGACACCGATTGCCAAAAGCATTCGACAATATCAAGGAATACCCGCCGTAACCACCAACACCGATCCCTCCAATGAAGGAAGACCGCTAATCATGTACCTTACCGCATTTAGAAGAGTCTATGGTGCGATTGACAAAGAAGATGACACCGTAAGAAGGAGCATGCCATTTATTACTTGAGTAAAAGTTCACAGATCGTGAAACTCATACTCCATGCTCGAGAAAACATGTTGCACTTTGTGGGCTTCAAAACGCTCCGCCAAGACATGATCAATTACACGACTTGGTTAATCTCAAAATGGATTCAATCAAGCACGCCTTTGAAAAGCCCGCCTTAACCGAAGAATTGCACGATGGCGTATGTTGTTATCCGAATATGACATCCAAGATCGCTACCAAAAGCGGTCAAAGGAAGCATTCTCACGATCACTGCTCATCACCGCCAACGAATACCAATCTCTCAAATTTGACTTCTCAGACGAGGATGTTATGTACTTGAAGATGAAAGATTGCAACGAACCGCTACACGGAGAAGGACCAGATCCAAAATCCAGATGGGGTTTAGTCTTTGATGGAGTAGTAAATGTTTTTGGAAATGGAATTGGGGCAGTCATCATCACTCCCGAGGGTTCTCATATCCTGTTTTCCGCCGATTGCTATTTGATTGCACCAACAACATAGCGTAATATGAAGCATGCATCATGGGTATCAAGAAGCCATCGACTGAGGATCAAGATCCTTGACATATATGGAGATTCAGCCTTGTGATCAATCAAATCAAAGACAAGTATGAAACTCATCATCTTGGTCTAATTCCATGTAGATTATGCAAGGCGATTGTTGACTTTCTTCAACAAAGTAGAACCGCATCATATCCCCGAGATCGTAACCGAATGGCGTACGCCTTGGCTACTCTATCTTCCATGTTCAAAGTCAACGATTGAATGATATGCCCGTAATCCGACGACGCCTTGAAAGACCGCATACGATTCGCAATCAAGCAGCCTTCGACGATAAATCGTGGTTCCATAACATCAAACGCTTCCTTCAAACACGAGTACCCGCCGGCATCGATAAAGATAAGAAAACTCTAAGGAGGCTTTCTAGGAATTTCTTCCGAACGAGGATGTGCTATACAAAAGAAACTTCGATATGGTTCTACTCGACGCGCCGATGCACAAGAAGCATACACGATCATCCATGAAGTGCATGAAGGGTCCTTTGAACTCACTCAAATGGTCATGCAATGTCCAAAAATCTTGAGAGCAGGATACTATTGATAACAATGGAATCGATTGTCAGAACATGTCAAAAGATGTCACAAGTGCCAGATCTACGCAGATAAGATCCATGTGCCTCCGACTCTACTCAACGTTCTCTCCTCCCCGTGGCCTTTCTCCATGCGGGGCATTGACATGATTGGGATGATTGAACCGAAAACGTCCAACGGACATTGCTTCATTCTAGTGGCAATTGATTACTTCACCAAATGGGTCGAAGCAGCATCTTACGCCAACGTCACAAGACAAGTGGTTGTGAGGTTCATCAAGAACAACCTCATTTGCCGATACGGAATTCCAAGCAAGATCATTACTGACAATGGATCAAACTTGAACAACAAAATGATGAAGGAACTGTGTGAGGAATTCAAGATCGAGCATCATAACTCATCTCCTTACCGGCCAAAGATGAACGGCGCCGTTGAAGCAGCCAACAAGAACATCAAAAGATCGCCCGTAAGATAGTCATCACTTACAAAGACCGGCACGAATGTCGCCATTTGCTCGCATGGGTATCGAACTTCAATATGCACTTCAACAGGGGCAACTCCTTTTTCTTTAGTATACGGCATGGAAGCAGTGCTCCCCGTAGAAGTTGAGATCCCATCAATGAGGATTCTCATGGAAACAAGACTATCTGAGGCTGAATGGTGTCAAAGCAGATACGATCAACTGAACTTAATCAAGAAAAGCGCTCGACCGCCTGTGTCATGGACAATCAGATCAAAGAAGAATGAAGAAAGCTTTCGACAAAAGGTCTCGACTCGTGAATTCGAGAAGGCGACTGCTTAAAAAGATTCTCGCCTTTTCAACCGATTCTAGGGCAAATGGACTCCTAATTACGAAGGCCCATACATCGTCAAAAGAAGCTTTTCCGGGGCTATGACTCACAACCATGGACGGTGATGAACTCCCGTGATCCCGTGAATGCCGATGCAATAAGAAATACTTTGTCTAAATAAAAAACAAAAGAACAGCTCGTAAGTCGAAAACCCGAAAAGGGCGCTTAGGCAAAAAGAGCGCCGGTGGATTGAAAACCCAAAAGGCAATCCTGCAAAAATTAGAGACAATAAATGTAAAATATCCGATAGATTGAAACCTAAAAGGCAATCTAGGCAAAAACAAGGATACACAAAATGACAAAGTAATCAATACCCATACTAATCTAAAGAATTTTCCATCAACGGATCTTCAATCAACTCTTCCGCGACAAGCAGCTTGAATTCAAAATTGTTAGGATAATAGCGTTATTTGCTTTCAATGTAGCCTTTTCCCAATAAATTATAATTTCCAACTCTTGTAAATAGCTCATGGAATCACGATTTGGTCGATTACCATTCTATTCAATAAAATTTGAGCCTTGTACTTTTGTTTGCAATTCCTACTTTATTCTGCTTTGCAAAATAACGCTTTTATTGTGAAAATCACTTTTGAAACTAAAAGGTTTTAAATGAATTTTACTTCAAAATTTTGAAACAAAAGCAAAAAATTTTCCTTTGAACTATGGACACGTAAAGAACTTCAAGCTTTCTTCGTAAGTGTTTCAATCTCAAGGATAAAAAACTCACATGTAAGTCTTATCCTCAGCAGAAATCATCAAAGGACGGTATTCTTATCCCAAAAATAATCCCCAACCAAGTTTCCAATGAAATGCCTTTCTCTGAAAGTTTAAAGCATGCAACTCAAATTCTTCGCCAGTCAAACATCTGCACCATTGTTGCAACTTCCACCGAATATTTGTTCGAACTGTGACGTGGTCCTTTTCCCAGATATCTCTTTAGTGTCTTTGTCAAGTATTGTTAGCATGCATATAACATTCATGACATTCATACATAATAGCATCATTCGTGCATTTTTGCATTCCTTGAAATGTTTGCTTTCATATCACTGGTGTAAATCACGCTTACTCATGTAAGTACAAGTCTGTCCCCAGTAGAATATCTCCAAACAGAAAAAAAATACATCTTTTTCCCCAACGGAGTATTCCCAAACAGAGAAATACATTTTCTTCTCTCCACCACATTCCCCAGCTGACATCATTCCTCATTGGGAATAATGACTTGATTGACTTTTTCTTTCCAGTTCATTCCTGGATAGAACACTGTCTATAATCCACAAAACAATAAGCAATAGCCTCATCGTCTGAGCCACTTATCTTTCTCTTCATTCATAAAATTGTCATGAAAATTTGTCTTCTCAACAAGGTCAAAATTATGACTGTATGAGAAATTCAAAAATCCCCAACAGTTGTCTTTCTGTCTAAAGGAAAACCTGTGCCTTCCAATCAAAAAGCCCGCATCTCCTCGAAAGAGAAATCCTCGGCAAGATTTTTATCCAAGAAAATAGAAACTCATTTGAGTTCTGTTTCTCCCACTGCCTGTTATTCACAAGGCTGAATAATCGACCAAATCTTTCAAAGATTTACCTTGTTATAGTTATCACTTTGCTGATAATTGGTAATATCTTCACAACTCATTTTGAGATCTGTTTCATCATTTTGTCTGTTATTCACGAGGCTGAATACTCAGTTTTTTCTCAAAGAATTACCTTGTTATAGTTATCACTTCGCTGATAATTGGTAATATCTTCTAAAATTAATTACCATGAACTATCACAAGGCTGATAACTGGTAATATCATTTTTCACTTACCTTAAACATTGTCACAAGGCTGACAGAAGGTAATCTCTTTGTTTCCCCAAAGTGAAAACAGATATTCACATATTTTGTGAATCTTTCTTTCCCCAGTAGGGACGATTCACAAATTCCCACTATGTCATTTCTTTGATATTTCTCCGGTGGAACTTTTTCAATCATTTTGCATCATCCGCATCTTTGGTATCTTAGGTCCAAAATTTATGATTCGATATTTAAGTCTCTTTACACCTATCAAAACGAAGATATTCATCTTCATCTCTCAAGTTAAAGAAACTTAAATAGGGCATCTGTTATACCCCAAATTTTGACCTAATATACCACCTTACATTTGCATCATTGCATCACTAAGCCTGCATAACATTAATCGTGTAGTATCACAAGTCAAAATTAGGGTTTCATCGATTTTCATCCGATTCAAGAGGCAACCAATTAGGGTTTGAGTTTTTCTCACCTCATTTGATCTATCTTGATCAAATCATCAACCTCGATCATCGACATCCATTTTTCTCACAGATCAATCAAGGATCGACCAATTAGGTTTTGATCGCATGAGTTTTCTCCGACTTTTGAGCAAGAAATGACTTTTTGGATAGATATTGGTCTTTATATCTTAGATACAACATCTTGACCTAATTTCGGATTCAAAACATCACGTAAGTTCACGACTTCATCGCAATTTCGTAAACATCCGATGAAATTTCATCTCGACCGAAAAGTCAAACTTTGACTTTTGGTCAACTTTTTCAAAACAAAACTTTTCAATCATCAAAATACTTCAAATGATCCATCATGATCATAGAAAATCAAAGAATTTGAAAAGTCAACAAAAGTCAAAGTTTTCATACTTAGAAAATTTTCTAAGTGTTGAAATTTCTTACTTTTTTCCAAACTTCATGCCATTTTTTCACCTAGTTCCAGTTTGAATTGGAAAAAACTCAAAACATGAAAGTTGTAGCTTGTGAAACAAGCTTTCCAAAATGTCCAAGAACTCTCAAATCCATGGAGTCTAGCTATACTTTTGAAATTGAAACATAAGGCTCCATGAACTTGATTTTTCAAAATTCAAAACATCAATTATAGGTCATTTTGAGTTTTCTTCATCTAGAAGCAATACAACCTTGCCAACTTGATTCTTGAGCTGATAAATATCAGCTAAGGTAATAATTGAGAGATATGGATCAAGTTGTAAAATAGCACATGGTTAAAAAGGAAACTTCCTTTTTCTTTTGAAAAGTCATTCTTACCCCTTAAGGCATCTTTGATTTTCCAAAAGCCTTGTACTCTTGCCTAACATTTCAGAACTATTTGCCTATAAATTGATTAACATTTCAAGTTCAAAGGCACACCAAAGCAATGCAAATCCATGCTTTCTCTCTTCTTACTTGAAAATCAAGAAACATAGTGATGTTGGAGAAACTTTGCATTTTTGAAAAATTGTGAATAAACATAAGATCTTTGGTGTCAAATACATTCCATAACCAATTTTAAACTTGTTTGAATCATAAAACTAGCACAAGAACAAGTAAAAATCAGAAATCACTTTTCATTTTTCCAAACTTGTACAAACTGCCATAACCATCGAATTGTTAGTTTGGCTTAAGCAATTGGTGTTCTAATGATTCAAACATCATCTATGAACTTCATATATATGGTCCAGATCAATAACCAACATCTGTAATAACTCTAACATCAAAATCAAGTTCCATTTTCAGCTGATGTAGGTGGACTTATGGACTGATTTGGGAAGATTCAAAGCAAGCACTATTCATTTAGCTTCCATACATGCCGATGGGTCAGTAGCAATCCACAAACAAGTTCGAAACACGCTACACCTTCTTCGATCTCCACTTGAACAGCATGAACATGAACTTGGATATCCTAATTCTTTGAACTTAAACGAAAAAACTCTTGGCCAATCTCTTTCTGCACTCATCACGATCATAAGCCCTCAAGAAAATCAAAGAATCATTAACTACACATCATTTAATTTGAAATCTTAGTTTCTAGGGTTCTTCGTGATTCCAGAAATTCAAACATGCTAGGTTAAAAATAAATACAATTAACATCCACCTTCGTGTTCGTGATGAAAAACCGAGCAATTTTCATTTTTACTTCGTCCAATTTCGTTGAGAAACAAGGATTGTAGCTGGGTTTGAAAATTCTGAGAATCAAAACGAAGAACAAGCTTCGCGCGTGTTCTTGAGCTTTTGTAAATTCAAATATTCCAATGTTTTGTTTACACGTGTTTCTGATCCACTAACACCAATGCGCGTTTGTCCCAGTGGTAGCTTGCTCGCCCTTAAGGTTTTCTGCCACGTATGCTACTCAATGATCATGGGTTCAACTCCCATCAAGACCATTCTTTTTCAAACTTTTCCATTTTTTCATGTTTTTTTACAAAACTTTCACAATTTTTTTAACCAATCAAAACTCCTCATTTTGAGGTGATTTTTTGTACACTTGTCAATAAATACATCTATTTTATGATAGTGCAAAAAGTTTCAGAAAAAACTTTCATCTGATCATATTTTAATCGAGACGAAAATGATATTCTGAGCACTTTTTCAAACCTCCTTTTAAGGTGAATTTTTCAAGTTTTCGACTTCCGATTCTTTTCAAAACTTCTCATAAATGAACTTCACATTTCAAAACATTTTCAAAAATCATTTTTTCAAAACTTTTTCATCAAACTTACATCTTTTACCATGATCGATCCGATTTAAACGATAAAACCGAATTCGTTTTCTCTCGAATTTCTCAATCGATCATGGGCCTCCCTTACGTGTAAGTCCCAACTTTTTGTACATATTTAATTTTACTTGTACATACTCAAATCATCATTGTCAATATTCAAACATAAACAAATTTCTTCGCTTGTTTTCATTCGCTTGTTTATACACCGATACCATTGGTATTAAAAGAAGAAGAATTATTACTGATGAAACTTCTTTTAAACCAATGGGCCTCCCTCACGGTGTAAGTCCCATAACATTCTTTTGTGTACATAATATTTCTTTGTACATATCAAATCATTTCCAAATACATACAAAATTTTCATCTATACATAACACAGATACTTTTTATACTCAAGTACAGACAAACTTCGATCGTTTGTTTTTCACTTCACTTGTGTATACACAATCCAACATTCTTTATGTACATACCTTTTCCTTGTACATATCAAATTCTTTTCATATAAACTTTCATCCGTATATAATATGATATTTTTATGTAAACTTCGATCGCTCATTTCGCTTCGTCCAGATATACACCGAATACCATTGGTATTGAAAGGAGCATTCCTCGTGAAACTGCTTTTAAACCAATGGGCCTCCCTTATGGTGTAAGTCCCAACCCCTATGTACATCTATCTTTCTGTACATAAATACTGCTCGTACATATTTACTTCCTTGTACACAGCTCAAACTTGTAAATAATCAAGTTACGCTGCTTTAAATGTTCGTTCACGTATACTTGTTTATATTTCATAAACTTCAGAATAAACATCATTGCATTGTTTATATTTCCTTCATAAACTCCTCGTGAATACATATCACACACACACACTTGTTTATACAACTGCCTAATTATAACATAACAATTAGTCTAACCAATAGGTTCCCACACAGTAGCCTCCGCTGGGCTTTATACAAGATAATTCATCTCCAAAGATGAGTTTAGCCTCCGCTGGCTTCATACAAGATAACTCTCCTACGTAGTTTAGCCTCCTCTTAGGCTTCATATAAGAAAACTCATTCATCTCGAGTTTAGCCTCCGCTTAGGCTTCATATAAGACAACACCGCTGAGTCGCCTCCTGGGCTTCGCTCAAAAGAACTCCCATCGAGTTTAGCCTTCGGCATCATACAATGAAAGAGACAGAAATCTCTTAACAGCCTCCTATTGGGCTTCCAATACAAAGAATCACCCACGCTAAGATAACCCCTAAAGGAAGGTTTCCTGAAATCACTTTCAAAATCCCTGAGAGTAAAATTTCCTTGAAATTGCTCTTAATTCCAAAAGGATGGTTTCTATGAAACTTTTAACACAAAGCCGCCCATACCCTATAGCTTCCTCTCGAGCTTCATACAAGGACCTCGATGACCTCTAATGCCTCCTATCTAACAATACAAGGACCCATGGGCTTCTTAAAAGCATCCCTTAATCCAATCAATTTCCTCTAGATTTAGACATCTATCATCTCTATGGAAGAAGTATCTCATCTATCATATCACATACAACAAAAACTTTTCAAACTCTTTTCAAACAAAACATCTCTTAATTTGTAAGTGGTAACGCTTGTACACTCAAGCAAAACACCCAATACTTACAGCTAAAAGATTCAATCTTTTTCAAACATCTTTCTTAAACATGTAAGTGGTAACGCTTGACACTCAAGCAAAACACCTAATACTTACGATTTAAAGATTTTAATCAATCAAACTTTTCAAAATGTATGTGATGAAATAGATTAGATACATTTTTCATTAAGATGACATTTGTCTGCCTTTACTAACATCCCGCTGCTTTCCACTAGCATAAGTGGGAACTACGATCCGCTTTCTCGATCCTTTTCAACATCTTTTCCCGAGCACCAAACAAACCATAGATCCATGTAGATCCGAGCTACAAATGCTCGATTCCCACTAAGGATATGTATGCGTAAGATCCATGATCTTAGCACAATAATAACAAACACTAGAATCCCACATAATCTATCATTCTTAAAATCCCAAAGGAGAAACTTTCCCAATCATAGAAATAGCAATTAAAACACACAAACATATCAAACATATTCATATATAAAGCTATAGATAACTATATATATTTAGGGTGCTCCATCTATTCCCTTTATATAACAATCCCCTTACTCTAATCTCCCCAATGTGTTGCGCCTAGTTTGCTTAGTCGTTACGCATACCAATATCAATCGAGGGTATTACAGCTTTTCCCTTTTCATAATCATTAAATCATCTTTCTTGTGTTGAAAATAATAAAGCTTGATGCTCATGCATCTTTATAAACAAATCAAAAGAGTAATCGTTTCGAGCCGAGAATCAATTCACATTCAACTTTCTAGCGCCACCTTTAACGCGAACACACTTGAGTTTTCGTGCCATGGATAATGTCAAGATTAAGTTTGGATCATAAAACTTCATGCACCTCCTTAAGTGTTCTTGGAATTTTAGAAAGCTCAATATTTCTAAACACTCATTTTGGTTTCATCTTCATTGAAGTTTTCATGTTGATGTACACTTTGCAAAAGATGACTTTTGTTGACTTTAGAAGGACCTCTAATGTTTTGATCCATAACTCTCAAATGAAGCATTTTGGCCAAAGCTTGTGAGACATGAAGTTGTAGAGAATTGAATTCCATTCTAAATGAGCTTTTGTGGAAAAAATTTGATAAAGTATGTGAAAGTTATGACTCATCAAAATTCGTTGACTTTGGTTCAAAACCCTAATTTGGAAACTTTGACTTTTAATCAAATCTTGAGTTTTCTTGATGATTCATGGTCAACCCTTTATCATATGATGAATATGACTTCAAAATATTGATGTTGACCAAAATTATGAAGTTTGACCAGATGACGCTTTGACCCCAATACAACCAATTGTCAACCACCGAGCAATCGACCAAACTTGAGCTATGAGGTTTGAAACTTGACATGGTGATCCTTTGAGACATGTGAGGAGGTATGATAACCACTTGAGGTATTAGAACTTTATTTTTCTTGAGATAAGAAAACCTAGTTATGGGTGATTGCTTAGAGAGGTTCATCCGGTCAATCCTTGAGAAATTCTTGAGTATGGAGACGTGGATTGTTTTAAGGAATAGAGGGAAAATTTTGGGGTATAAACAAGGCATATTGATCCTTGTGAATTGTCTTCTCGACGTGTTTTATCTATATGTATTATCTTGTCGAGGTTGAACTGTGTGAGATCGAGATCGAATCGCCTACGATCGATGGCGATCACCTTTATCGCGACCCTTCTGGACATACATAGCATTGGCTTCTTTTTTCCCACCAAAAGAATTCTTTACAGCACTTAAAGACGTCTCGACCAGAATCTTCCCACTCTTGATTCCAGCTTCAACCCTGACATTTTCATATTTTCGACAATATTCAGACGATTTTCAAGTTGTTTATACTTCTCATCACCGGGGGGATATTGCTCGCTCATGTAATCTTCCTCTTCATCTTCTTCAGACCCATGATTGCTTCCTTCACTGGCCTTAACACTTCCTTCAGTTTCACCACTATTTCCTGGGAACTCAAGTTGTCTGACTTCCTTGACCGGACCTCTAAATCTTCTATCCGTGTTGAGAATACAAGATATTTTCTTCTTCTTCTTTTTCTTGGTGATGAGATCTTTCAGATATTCCTATCTTTTGGTCAGGTTGATGAACATTTCTTAGAACTAAGCATTCGAGACCGAGATCTTTGAGAGTTTGTTCGAGAGCCATTTCACTGAAATAAATAAGAGAGAATAAGAAAACCCTCTTCGTGAGTACCTACTATGAAATGATATGAAATGATATGATATGATATGATATGATATGATATGATATGATATGATATGATATGATATGATATGATATGATATGATATGATATGATATGATATGATATGATATGATATGATATGATATGATATGATATGATATGATATGATATGATATGATATGATATGATATGATATGATATGATATGATATGATATGATATGATATGATATGATATGATATGATATGATAAGTGTTGACGCTTAATTAAAAATTACAATGCAATGATACAATGAAGTCACACCTAACTTTATTTATTCCTAATGAGGAAAGGAAAATATAGATAAAACCCAAGATATGAAAAGGTGAAATGAAATGGTCATCGGACCAACAGAGTGTTCGAGAGACGGTTATGCAAGGGAAGGTATTAGCACCCTTAACATCCATCGTACTGACAGACCCATTTAGTTCTAAGTGTGTTTGTGTGTTTAAAAAGTAAATTTGCAATCTTATTATTATTTATGCGAAACAGAAATGAAAAGAGAAACATGTTTTAATTTTTGAAAGTGTGCTCGCCAAGATGTTAGAATCTCGCCTCACGATTCCCCAAGTGAGATGGGAAAGTCGATCCGACGCCGCTCTTTGTCAGAACATTTGTTGGTTGGTTGATTTTATTTATGAAAATAGGAACTTAATCGTACGTGGATTTATAAGACATCACTAGCGCAATACGCGCGAGCGAAGAAGATCGCGCGCGAGCGATGTGAATTTGAAAAAGGACTTGCACGGGCAAGGTTTGATGAGTCAAGTGATTTTATGGGTGAAAAGTACCGAACAACAGGACTAATGTCTTACGATTCAAATACTAAAAACTACAGGAGCTAATGCTTAGACGAGTCATCTATCACCCAAAAGGTTTTCTTATAAAAGTGAGGTGAAACAAGGTTCCACGTTATTTATGAAATCTATTGGTCTAGCGCCCAACGACTTAAAGACTAGGAGTTTATTTGGCACAAGTTTTTAAACACTGGCCTAGCATCCAACGATTTAAAAACGGATTTTATTGTGAAAATAGTTTTGAAAAGACACCGGATGTGGGATCAAGGTTTGTAAATTAATTATGAAAGTGTTTTAGATTTTGTATACGAGAAAATGAGAAATGGAATCGGGTTATGATTAATCAAGTGTATGGACTTAATTAATCTTGTGAGGATAGGTGCTCCTATTCCCAACTATGAAACCAATGTGCATGGACAATAGGTGTATGAACCAAATTATTCAGTTATGGTTAATCAAAGCAACAAGGGCTTTAATTAACCTTGTGAGGATGGCCATGCCCATCCCCAACTATGAGACCCTTTTGACATACGAAGTCAAAATATGAAGTAGAGTTGTTTTATATCAAGTGTGAAGTGTGCAATCATGAATAATTTCATATAAACATACAAGCAACGAGTAAGTAATTAGCACACAATAATATCTAAACCTTTAAATAATTAGTAGAAAAGGTCTTTTTTATTTGATAAAAATCGACTAACAATTTAATTGAAAATTATCAAATAAAACTTATCCTAAGACTAATAATTATTTAATACAAACAAATACAATTTATTCACAAAATACAATAAAAGAGCAAAATAAATAAATTAGAATAAAGTTTAGAAATGGGCCTGCAATTTAAAGCAATCTGGGGGTGCTGGAAGTAGAACAGGAGTCCAGGCCCAAATAAAGGAGAAAGGCTTCTGATCCTGTGCGTGTGGCTTCCAGGGAGGTCCACCGTGAATACGCCTAGCTGAAATGTTAGGTAAAGATCCAATGGATGGGAGTGTGTAATTGCATGGTAGGAACTCACATTTGGAGCGTTAGATATCATCTTGATGAGGATCCAACGGCTGGAGAGGACAAGGGTGCATGATAGGCCGGAGGGACACCCGCATGGGATCAAAAAGAACAATCAAACGGATGGTGACACTTGTCACCGCCAGGGTTAGCCACTAATCTAATACTATTAAAAAAAATAACTTAATCATAATCATTTTAACTTATGTGTCTCTCCATGCTCCCATTCTCTCTCGCCTCTCTTGATATTCAAACATAAATACTTTAAAAAAAGGAAAATATGAGAGATCTGGGGCGACGGAGAAGATGAAGGAGTACGATGGTGCTTATGAACACACGTCACGCCTATGAAGGTCGACGCCTACCGATGAACATAATAATGGTGAAGCAACTCGGTTTTCAAAAATCATTTAAAATGAATTTTCAAAACAATGAAATCGCCACCTAATTTTATTTGTTCTAGAAAGAACGGAAAATATAGATAAAACCCACAAAATTGATAAGGCGGTCTACAAGACCAAAAAGCATGGATTCGGAGCTTACGCAAGAGGAAGGTATTAACACTCTTACGTCCATCGTATTCGGGACCCATTTAGTTCAAAATGTGTTTGTGTGTGTATCGCTAATTTCTAAATCATGAATTTAAGAAAGAAGAAAACGGATTTATTTGTTATTATTTTGAGTTTGACGCTTTCAAACCGCGCCTACGTATTCCCTTGTGCAATGGGAAAGTCAAAACTCCGTAGTTCTTGTTGAAAATGTCTGGATGGTTGTGTTGATTTTAATTGAAATGTTATTGAAGACCGCGATGAGCGGAAAAGGAATTTGAATGAGTTGAATTGTTTTAATTGTAGATGACAAGTACCAAAACGCGGATATCCTCTAACGATTCGATACTCGAGATTGGTGATCGAGGTCAACCGATCTTCTCTCATCCAAAATATTTATTATGAAAGGAATGAGGTGAAACGAAGTTCTTTTATTATGTTATGGAATAAAGTATTTAAGTCATGGGTTACCCTCTAATGGCCCAAATATTTTACATTTTAATTAAATCGCACTAACCTCTAACAATTTAATTAAGTACCATAACACTATGTTTTTTGTCTTGTAGAAAATTGATTTTTGAAAACAAATTCAATTAATTAATTTAATTTGAAAGTGTTTTATGGATTTGATTGATTTTAATTGTGGATGACAAGTACCAAAACGTTGATATCCTCTAACGATTCGACACTCTAGATTGGTGATCGAGGTCAACCAATCATCTCTCATCCAAAATCTTTATTATGAAAAAGTGAAGTGAAACAAAGTTCACTTTTATTATGTATGGAATAAAGTATTTATGTCATCAAGTTACCTCTAATGGCCCAAATATTTTACATTTTAATTAAATCGCCGCTAACCTCTAACAATTTAATTAAATACCATATCATATTTTTGTTTTGTAGAAAATTGATTTTTGAAAACAAATTCAATTAATTAATTTAATCTGAAAGTGTTTTAGGGGTTATTAGGAAAACAAGCGAGCCCAAACAAAGTGGCTTTATGTATGCTCCTAAAAGTGGGACTAGCGTGACACTAGAGTTCTAAACGACCGATTGAACAATCGATCGAATAATTGTCCAGAGAAAGCCCAGGACCAAACTATAAATGTGTGCAAGTGTGCATTGTGTATGTTTACCTTTTCCTTGATGACGAGCCCAAGAGGAGGCTATGTGTTCTAATATGATAAACGCATAATTAAACGGTAATTAGAATACACAAGGAAATAAATCCTAAGCTATTACAACCAAATCGAATTAATTTGAATAAATAAATAGCTTCTATGTGGTGAAGGAATTAAGCTCCAAGTAGTCTTCAAGATTGGATAAGGCTTGATGAATCGAATGGATACCAAATGAAGATTCCTACATCATTCAAGATACAAACAAAACTATATAAGAATAGATATATTTATGCTCAAATTCATTCAAGGTTGAATTAAATTCTAAATTCAAATCAGAATAAAAAATAATAATTACAATGTAATTTTATTTACAAAATGAACCAAATAAAATATAAATAAAAGTAGTATAATTGTATTTACAATACTAAATATAAAATAGAAATACTATATAACTATATCTACAATATAAAAATAAAATACTGAATATTTGTATGTTCATAAAATTAAAATTCTAAATACTAAATAGTAGGATAACTATAAAATGCAATTGAGAGAATTTATATGGATGCTAAGAATAAATGATGTTTGAACGATCCTTGAATGCCTTCACAAGTAGCAAACTAGTTAGTAGCATAAGTGTGGAATAAAGTGAAATGAAATGATGATAAAGTAAACAAGGTTAATAAGTAAGATATTAAAATCGAATGCAACTATATGAATGAATGAACAATTCAAGAATGAAGAATTTATTCATGATTAACGATTCAAAATGAAAACAAATGACAATGGTTCATGTTATTATTCGATTCAAGTTTAAGACATGACAAATCATATTCGATGCAAGCTTAAATCGACCAAAACAAAACATTGGGCAGCAGCTATGGAATCTCAAGAAACACTCTAAATATCGATCCAAAACCACATGAACTCAAAGGCAAATACGAATAAGTGTTAACACAAACTAAATTAACCATAGATCATTGACTAGCTTGCATTATCAACCACTTACTAACCCGGGCAGCAACTCTACATGCCTCACTATACCCCAAAATTCAACCCCAACATGTTTAGCACAAAAGGAAGTAGCCGAATTAATCTTCAAGAATCAATTCAATCAAATTACACAACTCAATGATAATACAAAAGAAAATAGCTTAGCATGTATTGTTATTGTTCTAACAAACTCGAAGCATAGAAAAATGAATTTAAAGCCATCAAAATCAACGACATTAAACCCGGCAGCAACCACGATATTCAATTATGCTCAAATTAATTCATCCCAACGAGATTTGACAAAACAAAATATAACCCGACAACCCCACCAAACCTCCTTTCAAATTGGTTCTAATTCCAACCAAAGATATCAAATTGCAAATTCAAATTCCAAATGGTTCTACCATGGTATTGTTGTCATAACCTCCTCATTGGATCTAACGCAAACACAATGATAACACCAATCCAAGTCGATATACAAGTTATCCTAATCAAGAAACAAGTATCGACATCCATACATACCAATCGGATTCAACACGGATAACCTCATACCAATATCAAGAAACTATAATACGACAATAATGGTAACCAAGTGATTCCATTAACATCAAGTAGCATGACAAACTAAGACATAGTTTTAATTTGCAAATGAAAACAACAACCACAAACTCATGCTATTATTTAATTCACATTTGAAACATAACGAATCGATTTCAGCAAGCTTCATCTGCCTAATACAAACTCCGGCAGCAGCCATGTACACTTGTACAAAGAAATTCACCGCTATTTAATCCAAATTCAAAATGGGAAATTGATTTCAAATCAAAACAAAAGAGAATCACAGCTACATTAGTTTCTCGGTTTTGACTTACACACATTAACGTACGCCATCATCACCTTCATCGAAACTTACCAACATCGACTATCACAACCGGTAAACAACAACAAAATAAGGTCATCATCGGCTACCCTTCGAATTCAAACTTTGAATCGATCAAAATCTCAAATTAAGGATCGCATATAGAAACCAATGGTTATCCTCATAGTTTCTGTTAGTTTCTACGCCAATAAACGCGGAAACGCCACCCTCATTGAAACCCATATAATTGTCAACGATGGAAATCAAACAAAACAACATGCTATCATCCTATTACAACATAATTATGTAGAACTTAGCATAAATCAACAAACCTAAAAACTCGAATGTAAATATTACTAGCAAAGTCACAAAGTGTTTGCTCACGCATCATTTCAAATTGAAAGGGCACATAATCGACCAAAGATATTCACGATTCAATACATGGCTCGCCTAAACTTATAGCAATAGAACAAGTTAAAAGCAAAACGACATATCATATTTTCAAATCGACATTATACCCATGTCACGTAGCTAAAGAGTTCGGAAAGTTACCAAGAGTGCGCAAAAGAAGAGGAAACAAATGCTAATATCGGCCGATCGAACTGCGAGAGCAAAATAGTGATGGAGACGAGTTGGTGTTGACGAAATAAGAATGATGATGATCACTGCTCGACCGAAATAAGGTCGTGAAAGAGACGCGCGAAGGAAGTAATGTAAGGCGATGAGGGATGACGGAGTGTCGCGTGGTGGAAGTTTGAAGTTTGATGAGGGATGGGAGACAGGGTAACAGTAGGAACACGAGGGTTCGGAGAAAGGGTTAGCGCAAGTCGGAGGTCAGTGGAAGATACTACGCAGGGTTGTATTAGTTGATGAAGGAAGCGAGGCCATGGTCCCATGGAGATGCAGCGGGTCGAGATGAGATAGTGGTTTGACAATGAGGTCGAGGTCGAGATTGTGAGACGAGAGTGAGCGAGGAGGAGATGTCGTCACTGGAGGATTTACTGCGGAGAGAAAGCTTGAGTGGATCAAGAACAAATGGGTTTCATGCGAGTGAATGAAGGAAGGTCAAGTCGATCGTGGGACGGATGGTTGAGATCGATGGAGGTACCGGCGAGTAAAGACAGAGAAGTATTACGGCGAGTCGGTTCATGACGATCGTGAAGATGGAACGAAGACTGCAGCGAGCTGCGATGGGTGACTCAAGAAGGAATGGGGCTGAACAAACAGGGAGGCGATGATGATGGTGATGAAGACTTAGTGAAAGGTTTCGGCGTGAGGTCGACTTAAGATGAGATGGTTGCTGTGGACGAAGGCGAGGTGAGAAGGGATAACGATGGAGATTTGGAGTTAGTGTGAAAAAGGATAATGTGAGATTTTTCAAGAAGATGAAAAAGATTAATTTATTCATTCACATCCCGCTTTTTGTTTTCGTATTTTGGCCTCCTTTTCAATAGTAATATAACACATATATATACCCAATAAATTAGGGTTTTCAATTTTTGATAATGTCTAAAATGTCCCTTTATAAATGGGGTTTAAAATTGGTCTAGTAAAAATTACAAGCCCGAAAATAATTTTTGTTTGATTTTTTAGATAAAAATTGGGCATTAAAATTGTCAAAAATGATATAAATTTGGACAATAAATTATCCGAAAAATTAAAATAAACATATTAAAATAAATTATGTATCAAACATTAAAGAAAAATTATCGAAATATTTAAAATTGAAATAAAGCGATAATAAAATACCGATTTTAAAACACTTACTAAAAACAAAATTTCGAATGTATCAAAAATTAGAGAGATCATATTTTCATGATCTACGGACACGAGATTCATAAAGCGTTGAGTTGCAGGCAAAAGTTTGAAATATTTTCCCGCTAATTTTCCGCACAAAGGTCAAATTGCTTTTAGCGCCCGCTTGTAAAATCGAAATATTGATATCATCGATATATAATCAACTTAAATGACACAAGAAATGGTGTGAGATAAAATGTGAATGAAGTGAAATATCGGGTATTTTGTAACTATAAACGATGTAGATATCAATTTAAACCGACTTTTGGTCAATTTAAATACGATAAATGATGACATTGCAATGGATGAATGAATGCTTAATGTCAATGATCTAATGGATATGTATGCGCATTTAATGTGAAGCCTAAGCCGATAAAATGAGATAGGAGGGCAAATTGGGTGCAATGGTTCTCTATTTAATCGTTTAAACCCGAAAGTGAAATTGGCAAGCTTTTCGAACTTTCAAGGTGTAAGATTAAATACTAAAAGAACCCAAAATTTGCGTCCAAGAACAAGTAGAAATATTTTGTTGTTTTTTTGAAGCTCCACTAACAAGCTTTGGTGATAATGGTATTATATTCCCAAAAGATTTTCCTCAAGAGGAGGAACGATGAATATTTACAACCGGGCGACTGACAAACAAGGTTACCGGGTGACGCACTGTGTTTTGAAAAAATAATTGTTGGTAAAAGGCTCGATCAAGATGGTTACATCGGTTTATTGAGGTAATCTGTGACTAGAATGAAAATAATATCAAATGGCCGACGCCGGTAAGGTTACCGGGTATCACAATCAGTGATTCAAAAGAAAGTTTGAAGTCATTATCGCCGACGAGGTCACCAGAAATAAGTATTTTGAAAAGAAATTATGGTAAATTTACTAACTTTCTATTGAAATGATATCAAAGTGGATGACATCTGCAGGTTACTGTGGTATCACAATCAGTGATCGAAAAGAAAGCCATAGTGAGGTCAATATTGTCGATGAGGTCACCGGAAACCAAAGAGGTAGAAGATCCATAACATCTGTGGTTATCGAGATCACAATCAGTGATTGAAAAGAAAATTAGCAAAGTTGCTACAACGTAAGGTTATCGGGCATCGATCAGTGATCGGTGAAACAAGATTAGCAAAGCTGTTACAACTGGTAGGTTATCAAGACATCGATCAGTGATCGGTGAAACAAAAATAGCAAAGTTACAACGGTAAGGTTACCGAAGACATCGATCGTGGATCGGAAACCGAGACATACAAGAAGGTTAATGCATCTAAGGTTACGGGAGAAAAGTTTTAGTCAAATGGACTTGAAGAAAGAAGAAACGAAGAACTCCAAACATAGATCTTTAGCACGAACACGCCGAATAAATGCTTCACAGATCAAGGAAGATGAACTCATAGATCTTTGAACCCAGCATACTTTAATAAGTTGCTTCGCAGATCAAAATGAAACCGCATGCACTCTTCGAACGAAAGCATACCAATAAGTTGCTTCACAGATCGTAAAGGTGAGAACTCATGATCTTTGAACGAGCATACTTCAATAAGTGCTTCAGATCAAAATGAGAACAGTAGATCTTTGAACGAGTATACCAATAAGTTGCATCACATCAAACGAAACCGATTTGACCTTCGAACGAGTATTTCAACAAGTTGCTCGCAGATCGTAAAGGTAAGAACTCATAGATCTTTAAACAGCATACTTCAATAAGTCGCATCGCAGATCAAAATGAGAACAGATCTGGAACCAAGATACTTCAATAAGTTGCATCGCAGCATCAAAACGAAACCAAATGACCTTTGAACGAAGCTATTACCAATAAGTTGCTTCACAGATCGAAGGTGAGAACTCATAGATCTGTAACTAGCATACTAATAAGTTGCTTCGCGATCAAAAATGAGAACTGGACGGGAGTATATGTCGTAAAGATATTAGACACATAAGGAGCATATGTCGTAAGGATATTAGACATTACATCGAAAGAGACCGACCAAGACGACTCTAACAAAGGTTTCAAAATATACATGCCCTGTAAGGATATGGACATAAAGATCGAATATACATGTTCTAAGGATATTGAACACATACAGGAGCATATGTCGTAAGGATATTAGACATACACCGAAAGAGACCGACCGAATACGATTTCAACAAAGGTTTCAAAGTATACATGCCCAGTTAAGATATCGACATATAAAGATCGAAATGCATATTAGACATACGCAAGAACGATCGACCGAAGTGCACTCACCGGTAGAGATATATGGAATGGTAAAATCGCCGATCAAAGACGAATTCACAGGAGAAGGCCAAACAAAGGGACTCTAGCAAGGATTGCCAAACTATGTCGACTTTAAAAGGTTGCAAACGCAAGAAATACAATATCCCTCAAAGCCAAAGCAAGGTACTTCTTCAAGAGTGGCAATTATATGAATTACCACACACCAAGTATCGATACTCAAACAATCAGAAGCAAGAAAGGTTAGACACCAACTCTTCTCGCCCCAACGATAGAGGTAAACACGGTATAAAATAAGAATTTGCAAAAAGCAAGACGCTGGTAAAATTGAATCAATGGTGTGAGACCGACACGGGTCAAAAATGCGATAACAACGACAAGAAGAATTTCTCGAGGAACTCAATCGGAATACCACTGGGATTTTATGGATGATTTCTTCTGAGATAAAAGGTACCGAGAAACACTTTAACCGCTTATGCTATGGATGCATGTTCAGATTATTATTTTTAGCGAATGTCTATATCAACGGAAATGTTCGCTTTTTTTTTTGAGGATGTTATGCATGCAATGATGCATGCTCGAGATTATTATTTTTAGCCGCATGTCTATATCAATGGAAATGCTACGCCGCTTTTTTTTGAGGATGTTATGCAATGC